>CAKNXH010055828.1:59070-78578 GCA_932178445.1 Andricus quercusramuli | reverse complement strand
TATATTCAGCCACAACAGGCTCAAGTCCAGCATGCTCAACCACAGTATGCCCAGCCTCATTATATTCAGCCACCACTGGCTCAACCCCAGTATGCTCAACCTCAGTATGCGCAGCCTCAATATGTTCAACAGGGCCAACCTCAGAACATTCAGCCTCAGTATGCTCAACCTCATTATGCTCATCCGCAGTACAACCAGCAGCAGTATGGCCTACCGGGAAATCAACTAGGTCAATCCGACCCCTTCCAAGAGTGGCAAGCGTGGAGAAATCTCATGGTTGGATTGAATCGACCCACTCTCCAAATGCCGGAATTCTACGGACGGGACTACGAGGACCCGAACCACTTCCTACGAGAAATGGAGAATTATTTTGCTGGTACGCACGTTCCAATGAACCAGCGAACCAAGGTCGCCAGTCAAGCTCTACACGGTGATGCCGAGAAATGGTGGGATGTGTATCGCGGCTTAAACTTCGACTGGATGAAGTTTCGAGACCTGTTCGACAGGCAATATAATGCCCCCTCCACGATTGGGAAATTGCAAGCCCAGCTTTACTCTCAGCGGCAAACAGAGAGAGAACCAGCAGGTGTCTTTCTGCAAAAGAAATTTTTACTCTTCCGGAAACTCCGACCCGATGAGCCCGAAGAAGTAATGGTACATGTCTTAATGGAAATGCTGAGACCAGGCATACGTCATGCAATACGTGCATCAAATCCCACGGATTTTGCCTCACTCCTTTCCAGAGCTATTGAGTCCGAGCGGGACGAGGTTGAACTTTTCCGAGCACCACCCAAGAAGGAGGAGAAAAAGCCACCTACGGTACCTGCTCCCGTAAATAACTTACCAAATTGCTGGTATTGCCCCGGAAAACACTTCAACAGAGACTGTGAAGTATATAAAAAGAAGCAAGACGAGCGTTTCGGACAGGTTGAACCTTCTCAACAATTGAAACGTAACTACCTCGAGGAAAGATCCGGTCCCCATCAGGAAAACTGGAGACGGGTGTCGGAAAACCCTACTTACAGCCCACAACTCACACTCATCTCCCTCTACCTAACTCAGCGAGACTTCCGACAACTGCCTCGGGTTATGACCCACCTCAACGATCAACGAACACCGGGGGTAATCGACACAGCAGCTACTGAAAATTTCCTGCATCAGTCATATCTGACGGAAGAACAACTGAATTCGCTGCAACCTGATATCGATAGTGTGGATCTGGCTGCTCCAGGGATGACCATCAGGATTTTGGGGAAGCTGACCTTACCCATCACCATCAGTGGCCATACTATGAGATTGGATCTCCTTGTGTGTTCAGAACTCCGCGAGCCGTTAATTCTGGGGTTACCCTGGTTGGAGGACCAGATGACCGTCATTAACATCCCTGAAAAACGGATCTACGCCGGAAAAGAGGAGCGGTTCACCATCGATTTCATTCAGCGCCCCGTGGCAAAAAGTCCACAGCCAGTGGCAACCCAGGCACCCGCCCCCCAAAACCAAAATTCCACCACTAATGGCAAACTCGGGCACGCGCCCCTCCATAAATCAAAAGTCCACAACCAGTGGCGGATTGGGCATATGCCCCACCAACCGAAAGCTGACCCAGCACCCCGTGGGAGTGGCCCCTATTCTACCACAAATCATTTAGGGGGAGAGGTTTACCGAGTCGAGCTAGATGGCCGACTAGTTACTGACCACGAAAGAGACCTACGACCAGCTCCAGGCCGATCCGATCTGATAGGAAAACTACCAGCTAATGCCAAGAGCCCGTTAGCACCCTGGAGCACCGAAGATCCGGAAACCCACAATCACCCACAAAACCGCTCACGCGTTGAGCCGCTACCGCCCAACTCCAGGGCTCTTATGGTCATCCCGACCACCTCTACTGAAGGTCCCAGTCTTCACCATCATCTAGGTCCAACTGTACCTCGCAGTTCGGACCACCCACGATACCGCTCACGCGCTGAGCTCTCACAGACCAACTCCAGGGCTCCTATGGTCATCCCGACCACCTCTGCTGAAGGTCCCAGTCTTCACCCTCATCCAGGTCCAACTGTACCTCGCAGTTCGGACCACCCACGATACCGCTCACGCGCTGAGCTCTCACAGACCAACTCCAGGGCTCCTATGGTCATCCCGACCACCTCTGCTGAAGGTCCCAGTCTTCACCCTGATCCAGGTCCAACGGTACCACGCAGCTCGGACCACACACGAAACCGCTTACGCGTTGAGCCACTACCTCCCAAGTTCCGGGTTCCTATGGTCACCCCGACCACATCTACGGAAGGTTCCAGCCTTCACCCTAATCCAGGTCCAACTGTACCATGGAGCTCGGACCACCCACCAAACCGCTCACGCGCTGATATCACCCCGCCCAAATGGAATAGGGCTCCTGGGGTCAACTCGACCAATGCCTTGGACCCAGTTGCTTCACCCGAAGCCACTCCAAATCAACCATCACTTCAAGGAAGAAGTGAGTCAACACGAACTGGAAGAGTTCAAAGAAACCCAGCAACCACGAAGGAAACGTGGTCTTCCCGCAAAATAACCACCACGCCATGGAAGTGGAGGAATCAGATATCAAGCCTTACGATCTTCGACCACGACGACTTCAGAGGCCGTGCCGGACTTCGGATGATTCAACGAGTCGAAGAAAGCGCCCGAAACACGCGATGTAATTAGTAATTAAGATAGTTTTAAGGATTTTCTATGTATATATATTTCGTTTAGGTATTTAGGTTAAGCCAGCTTGAAAGGACATTCAGCCCAATCGCGAAATTTTCGCCCCCCCTATAACTTATTGTAACTCATTTCCGCAAATTCCTTTTGCTCGTTATAAGCTTAAAAACATTTAAGCACCGTCGCGAAATTTTCGCCCCTCCCCCTAATTTATGATGATACGAGACGTGCCGCACCGTTGAAAATTCATTGTTATGAGGTATGCGTATACATGGATAATTTTTCCAACTTGATCATTGGTAAAACCATCATTAGTAAAACCGGAAGTCCTGTCCGTAACGAGACTTGCCGCACTAAGATAGTGTTATTCGCGCAAATGGGTACCCATAACTCGATAGGTCATCAATTCAGTCGAAGACCTGTTTTTCAAGATGAACCGTCTGTCCCGTGCATATTTTGTCCGTTACATTACTTTTCAGCTACAACATAATTAATTAATTCTAGTTATCATTCCGATTGATCTAGTATTTAAGTCGAACTTGAATCGCCAATAGAAATCTCATTGTTATTTAATTTTTATTTATTTTTTTATTTTTTTTATTTTATTTTTTTAAAATATTTTTTGAGGCCGTAAACATTGTCAAAACGACATCCGAAGACCCCGTGGATTTGATACCAGTTTTTCACCAGAATGCTATTTCCACGAAACAGTATTCTCGTGGAAACAGGCATCTATTTTCTTTCTTCGGCATTGCCGTTTCGACTATGTTTGGCGTTTCAAACGGTTCGCGCCAGTGACACTGGTACCTTGCCCCTCCACGCACGGCGCTACTAGCGCGCCAGAGGAGCCAGACCCCGTGGACCAGTTCAGTCACTGAGCGCGGACGTTCAGTTCAGACCTCGCCGCCGCCTAGCGAAGGTCTCCCTCCGGTCGAAGCCTCGACTCCTGCGCGATCGCGTCCGAAGAGGTCCTCCCGTCGCCTGGCGAGGATCTCCCCCCCCCCCCCCCAATCCGAATCGTACTTCGGAATCTGCTACCAGTTAGCTCGAGTTTTAGTTCTCTTCGAGTAGCCGCCCCGCGAGGGTCATCAGCCGAACGCGCTCGGAGTCAACCGCCGTGACTCTGAACCGCCGACAAACCAACGGCGCTCCGCGCCTGCGCAAATCAGTCTACTTCCGTCCGCCGTCGGAAGCACCAGACTTCACGCGTACCGTTTGTGAACCAAATTTTAACCACTCGTCCGGTGGAACATTGATGTGTATTAAATCCCTTGTTTAAATGAACTTTTAAATAAAAACGACGATTATTTGAATGCCCGGAAAAAGGCCTCTTTAATTTTCTCCCTTTCAACACCTCCCCTTAAGGACCCAGCGATCGCAATGGACAAGCAGAGTAGAAGAGACCCCGCCAACCTGTCGGCCTGGAACGAGTACTTCAAGATTGCCGACGTAAGTGCCCATAAACCAGATTCCCTCTTTGATTTCCCTCTAATTCCTATCTTCCTCCTCTGGTAGGTCGCTTCTGCATAGAAGGATCTCACCCCCTCATTCCTATCCTGTCTAGGTCGCTTCCCCCTCGGAAGGATCTGATCCCCTCAAAAATCTATTCTCATTCCTCTTACTCTCATTTTTATCCTCTAAGTAGGTCACTTCTGCATAGAAGGATCTCACTCCCTCATTCCTATCCTGTCTAGGTCACTTCCCCCTCGGAAGGATCTGATTCCCCTCGAGCAATTTAATCTTATTCCTCAAAGTTTTCTGGTAGGTCTCTTCTACCTAGAAGGATCTCACTCCTCCCTTGCAATCCTGCCTAGGTCCCTTCCCCCCGAACGGCTCCACCTCCTGCAAGTCTACCCATACGCCACCTTTTCCAGGAGGATTAGGACGAAGAACAGTATAGTTTGGGTCCCTCCCAAACTCACTCCAGGTAAGTGACTGTCCCTGTTTTCCTTTCTTGGAAGGGAAGACAGGATAAGACTCCCTCCCCCACTCCATATTCCATCGAAGAAGAGCACCGTTCGCAACTTTTCAATCACCCAAGGTAAGTCTTCTATCCCTGTTCATCTTTTCCTGGAAAAGCGAACAGGGTAAAACCTATCCACCATTTGATCGAAGCCCCGCTTTCATCTCTCCCATTTAACTATCCAATTCCTTCCCCTCTATCTCATTGTTGTGTGTCACGCAAGGATATTATTACGACCTTTTCCTAAGACGTTAGAGTTTGGACTGATTGCTGTCGAGTCAGCACATGTTTTCCTTTTCTTTTTTTTTTTTATGTACAGAATACAAAGGGGCGGAAATTTAGACACTTTAAAAATTCTTCGAAGACCCCTTAAGTACCAACAAAGACTGAAAATTCGTTAAAAATCACTCCAAGCACCACAAAGACTAGGAAATTCTCTCACGTTAGAAAATATCCTATCATATTTTAAAAAATTTTCGAAATACCGTGAAATTTGAAAACATTCCCGAATAGTCAAAAATTCCCGGAAAAAAGAATTCCCGACAGAAAATACCTGTATTATAAAATATCCAAACTACAAAATTCCGGAATGAATAAAATATCCGAACTGGAGTATTCCCGAATAATAAAACTGACGAATTGGAGTATTCGCGAACAGTTTATAAAAAAAATTCAACTTTTTTTGGTTAAAAAGTCTACTATTATATTATTCGCTCAGAATTTATAATTTTTGGTTACAAATTTAGCTATTCCATTTTTAAAAAATTAATCTCCTTGGCTAAAAAAAATCATCTTTTGAGCTGAATGCTGAAATCTTTTGTTGGATAGACATTTTCTTTTAAGATTCATCATTTTAGTTGCGAATTCATCTTTTTGGTTGAAAATTAAACCATTTTTTTAACAATTCGTTTTTTTTTGGGTTGAGAATACATTCTTTTACTAAAAATATAACAATTCTATTTTTCATTGAAAAATGATTTCTTAAATTGAAAATTGATCTTTTCTGGTTGAAAAGTCAACTGTTTAGTTAAAGACTCGTCATTGTTGGTAGAAAATTAATCTTCTTAGTTGGAAATTAATTCTTTTTGATTAAAAATTCGTCTTTTTTGGTTGATTTTGAGTTGATTTCAAATTTAAATATTTTTTGGTTGAAATGTCAAACATAAGTTAGATAAGTTAATATATAAGTTAATATAAATATTTAAAAAAATATATATATCCAATAAATATAAGTTAATATAAGTTAATATGATAATCAAATATAAGATTCGTTGAGGATTCATGTTTTTTTTATTGAAAAATAAACTACATGGTTTAAACTAATTTTTGGGAACTTATTTTTTTTTGTAGAGGGTTCATCATTTTAGTTGAAAATTGAACTTTTTTGTAGAAAATTCATATTTTTGGCTTGCAAATTCAACAATTTGGTAGAAAAATAAACTATTTGGTTGATAAGTAATTTTTTTGTTTTATAAATTCATATTTTGTGGTTGAAAATTCAAACGTTTTGTCTTTGTAGCTTCAGAATTCAACAGTTTTTTTAAACAATGATTTACATATTTTATTAACAATTCGTCTTTTTTGGTAAAACATTAATCTTCTTGGATGAAAAGTCATCTTTTTAGTTTAAAATTTAACTATTTGGTTGGAAATTGATCCCTTACAAGATGAAAATTCAGCTACTTGGTAGAAAATTCATGCATTTTGTTGAAAATTCATCTTTTAGGATATACAATTAATTTTGTTGAAAACTCAGTTTTTATGAGGTTTCAACTATTTCGTGTGCAATTCATTTCTCTTGATTGAAAATTCATCTATTTGTTTGAAGAATCAACTATTATGAAAATGAACTTTTTTGTTGAAATTTCAACTATCTTCTACAAAATTCATCTTTTTTACTTGTAAAATCAACTGTTTTGTTAAAAATTCGTCCTTTTTTATTGAAAATGTATAAGACTTAAAAACAATTCAAGTGAAATTAACAAAATATTAATGAGAAGAATTCAATGAAATTTATCCAAATTCCAGGTGAATTAAGAGAATTAAAATACTTCACGTTGAATTAATAAAAATTGAAAATTCAGGGTGAATTCCAAATAAATTCAAATTTATTACAAGAAATGTTTGAAAATCTCTTTAAATCTTTGAAAACCTACGAATTCCCTCACTTCTTGCGATTATATTCTTTAAATCATTAAAATATCATAAAATCCCGTAAAATTCTACGAAATACCTATAATGATATTCCCTGAAATTCTCGAAAATTAATTATAATACGTTGAGAGCTTTTACAATCTCATTAAATCATTGAAATTCTCGGAAATCTGGGAAAATACCTTTAAATCTTTTGAAATATCTTAAAACCTTATACATAGGTCCTGTAAAATCGTTCCATATCTTCCAAAATTCCTTTTAACCGCATGAAAAAATTTTCAAATGCCATAAAATCATTAAAATCCTTTGAAATCCCTTGAAATTTTATTGATCTCTTGAAAGTTCCCTGCAACCTTATAAAACACCCTTAAATATTCCAAATCCTTTGAAATTCCTTCAAATTGTTGAAACTATTCAATAATTTGTTTGAATCTTCCAAAATTCCCTAAAATATTTCCAGTTCTTTAAAATCTTTTGAAATCCCTTACAAATTTTTTAACTTCTTGAAAATTTCTTGGAAATTTCCATAACCCTTTGAAATCCCTTCGAATCATTGAAATCTATGAAAAGTTTCTTACGATCTTTTAAAATACCCTAAAAGACTTCAAAAGAATAAAAGAAAATTCAGAAATAGGCATAAGTACGGTTTCGGGCATGGCTTGGTTGCTGCCCACTCTGTCGCTACACTGCTGTTTGTCACGCATGACTGAGCACTACCTCTCTTTCGGTCCCCCAATCCCCGCATCATCAAAATTCCGAGGACTCAAATTCTAGCAACGTCGTAAACCCAGGTTTCTCAAATCCAGGTTTCAGTGTAAAATGAGATTTGGGAGAAAAAAAATTGACTAAAAGTAACTGTGTGGCAGTCCTGTGTATTCTTGACAAGTTAGCGCGATTGTACAGAAATTTACCTGTAAAATGGGCATGAGGACATTTAAAAACGTCTATTATTTTGGATATTACTAAAAATAAGATGTCTTAAAAATTATCAGAAAGAGTCTTATTTTGCTGGATTGGGTTATAATAGTTACATTACCCTAGAAGCAAATATCAGACATTAAAATAAACTATAGCGCTTTTATCAGTTTATAAATAATTAAATGGCTAATTTATCGGCAAAAACGAAAAATTTACCGGGATAAAGCCGGGAAAACTAAGAATTTAAAATCATCCGTCGAGTAAACACCATGTTCAATTTCAAAATCAAAGGTCGAACAATGTAATTCCTGCAATAATACGGCCTTGCTAATTAAAAGATTTGGACAGCGCAATCAAAATTTTACAATACTAAATTCTCTGACCTTTCCCTGACCAATTTTTTATTTTCCCCGACGATTAAGATTTTTTCTTTTATGCATACAAACAACCTTACATCTAAAAGATCAATAATATTAATGTAAGACAAAATATTCGTTTCTAAATTTATTTTAAATCCTTTTAGTGTTAAACAAAAATGGAAGAATTAAATCTGCATTTAAAACGAATAATTTTCAAGCAAGCAAAAAATAATTTTCAACAAAATTGTTAAATTATTAACCAAAGTGATAAATCTTCGATAAAAAATTAATTCCCAACAATATGCTAAGAAAGACAAATTTCCAAGCAAAAATGGAATAAATACATTTTCGGTTTGAAAAATATATATTTCAAAAAAATAAATAAATTTTTAACTAAAATAAAGAATATTCAATGAAAAAATGAATTTCTAGCCATATAGTTGATTTCTGAACCCTAAAGAAATACTTAAATTTGCAACCAAACGGATGAATTTTTAACCAAGAAGATTTAATTTCTATCAAAAAAGATCAATTCTCCAGCAAAAGTAGAGTAGTGTTACATTGCCAGTTACATAAATGAATTTTTAATTGAAATTATGAACCTTCAACCAAAAAAAAAATGAATTTTTAACTAAATAGTTGAATTTTTAACCCAAAACATTTATTTTCTACCAAAAAAGTCAAATTTTCAACCGAACATGAAATAGCTCAACTTTCAGTTGAAAAATGATTTTCAATTAAAAAATAATGATTTTCAGACAATAAAGATGAATTCTTAACGAAAAATGTAATAGTTGATATTTCAAACAAAAAAGATTTTAAACCAAAAAGGTTGAATTCAACCAAAAAGAGACGAATATTCAACAACACCGTTGTGATTTTTAACAAAAAAAATGCAATTTCCACCAAAATAGGTAAATGTTCAACCCAAAAAGACGAATTTTCAATAAACCAGTTGAATCCAGTTTATCGGAAATTCCCTGACCAGTTTTAAATTCCCTAACTTTGCCTGACTTTCTGGAATTTGCTAGCCTGTAACAACCTTGAATTAGTAAGCCCGGTGGTCTGGATTTCCCTGTTTTTGACTCGTAAACAAAAATTGTTTTAAAAAATGTGTCCAAGCTTTTAGAAGATTTAAGCTATTAATGTTTCGGAAGGATTGGAGTGTAGTAAATGTCAAAAGAATATTGCATAACCTGAAATATATATTACATGCATAAAGTAGAATAGTTTGGATTTGTATGAAATCCAAGTCTGTGTATCTCACAGTTTTCGCACCCATCCAGAATCTGCGACAACGACACGAAGATATTTGAAAGTAACGTACGTGACTTCGTGTAGGTGGTGTTGAGTCATCCTTAGCCAAAAATACTGTTCTTCCCTACATTCACAACAATCGTAAGCGTTACTTGTCTTGTCTGTCGACCGGTCGCATGAAGTTGGCACAGTATTTGAAAAAATATGACATTTTTTCAAGCAAGAAAACGTTAGTAATCTTTGAACCCTAAAAATAGGAATTGCCCCAAAAAAATATCTTTTGGACAACATAATAAGTTATGTAATAACGTTCATTATCCGCGATATTTGAGAAAATTAGGTTTCCGGAATTGGTTTACAGAGTAAGCCAAATCTCAATTTTACCAAAGGCAAGCTTCGAAGCCCTCTATGGAACTTAAAAAAGTAACAAAAAAGTATGTCTTTCTGAAGAAGGAAGTACCTTGGAAGATGAAAAAAATTAATCAAAGTAGGCGCCCTGCGCCTAAAAAAGGGTTTTGTAGCCTAATGAGACGTTAATTAAGTCGTTCAAACCCCCTTCCCTATACTCCCCCTACTACCCCTATATTCCCCTACTTCCATCACTCGTCACTGTAGCATCCGCCACCTCCTTCCCCATCTTCATCCTCCACTACTTTCCCCTCTCCTTGCTTCCCCAGCTAACAATCCCCTTCACCTACTTCCCTTTCACAGCCATCACTTCCTCTCCCTTACTCACCTTCATTTTTAAACATTTCCCATACTTCATCTCACTTGCTGTAACATACACTACGTACCATCATTATCCCTCACTTCTCTTAATTCCCCTCCCCTCACTTTATCTATTTTCCCTCACTTCCCCTACTTCTCCCTAAATATCTCCTTACTTCCCTTCATATCCACTACTTCCACACACCTCATTACCCCTATCCCCGTATATTCCCCTACTACCCCTCCACTCATTTTCCCTGTTTCCCATACTCTCCCTCCCCTAATTCAGTCTTACTTCCCCTACTTCCCACGCTCATTTCAAATCACTTACGGACTTACGCTAATTCACCTCCACTCAATCCCATCACTTCCCTTCCCCTAATTTTCCCTCACTTTTCCTACTTCCCATCCCCTCATTTCTCCTCACTTCCTTCCTTGGAAAAAAGTACGACGGACAGACGGATGGACGAACACCCGACCGAAACTATAAGGGTTTATGTTCAGGGCTACTAAACTCTAAGTAGTAAACTTTTTAAATCAGTCAAAAATTAGTTTTTAAATAAAAAAGTAGTGAAAAAAAAACAATTTAAACTAAAAAAAGATCGTATTTGAAATTAAAATTTCTTTTATACTTTTCTGTATGTAAATAACTGCGATCAATACAGCATCTAAAGAGAGTTTTTTCGTAACTTTATTTGCTCGAAGATGTGGTGAGTGTATATTACGATGGGTTGAAAAAAGAAAATTATGGAAATCGAAAGTGGAAGTATGTGGAAAAGAAGTGTATTCAGCAGGGTGGGCCGAAAAAAAATGAATTTCGTGCGATCTATTTCTAATAGCAAAAAATTGTTAGTTCTTGATGAGCTGAATATACTGTTGAAAATTTTTTGTAATGAATTAATATCTTTTACCTTCTGAAGCTTGTTGTGAATGGAAAAAATTTTATTTACGCGAAAAATATATGAAAAAATGAATTCTTACAGTCACTAATTTTGTCATACAAGAAGTGGAAGTATAAGCCTAAAGAATTTATCGGAGTACCTATTTGATATTAAAAATATATGAAAAATTAAAAATTGTTCAAAATGTTTTTCCAATTTCAATTTTATCTTTTTGGAATTACGCGTATAAAATTACCTCAAAAAAATGTGTATTGTATTGATGAAATGAGAGACGGTTACATTATTAAAAAAAATGAGGAAACTCATTTTTCTCTCAGGTAGCCCAATATGTCGAAGGCATTGTTGGCTAGAGTTGGATTTTTTGTTTGTTTGAATATTATGCACGGGCTTGCCCCGGTATGTATTATCAGTCACGGACGCATTATTATAATGCAATCAAGTGATCTGATAAGAGCGTATGCCTTGACGTATTGGGCAAAGCCTGGTTTTTACCCCATCATTCACGGACTGGGTTGCAGTCAAGTGCATGATGGGGGGACCTACAGCTTAAGGTGGGTTCCGAACCACCAGAACCTCGGTAAAGGTACATAGAAAAATTTCAAGAGGTACCGGCTCAGGGATCGAACCCCGGACCTCTGAGGTGAAGTCCGAGCGTCTAACCAACTGAGCCACCGAGGCTTATTATTATTATTATTATTATTATTATTATTATTATTATTACTATACCATTAAGCCATTTCCCTTTCGGGGTAGGCGTGACTTGCTCGGTTGGAAAATATAGTAGTGTGTAGATGGGTATACAGGTATAAGGGAGATTGGTATATAGGTATAAGGTGGATAGGTATATAGGTGTAAGGTATAGATATTTTAGATTGATCTAGAATTCTCGTGTTATTTATTTAAATGACACGTTCGTTCCACAACACTGCTCCGACCCAGGTTGCTGATCAATCTCTCTAGCGATCACCTCAAGTGAAGAGCCTCACAAAATTGTTATGTGTGGATCCCACTTGGGCCAATTAGTATCCAAGGTCTTTGTTTCAGGCGTCATTCATTCTATTGTCACTCTATTTACAAACTATTTGTCGCCACACTTTTCTGTCCTGGCATACTACTCTAGCTTCCTTCACGTCCATGCATTTTTTATCCAAACTCTCGCGTTTCTATAGCTTCTTATGTCTCTTCGAATTAGTGTCTCATTCACAGATTCTAAGGGCCATATTTCAATCAAGAGCTGTGATACCTCATTTCCGAAACAAGGCGGAGTTTACTTGAAAATTGTAATTGTTAATAATTAGTAAATTAATAATTTACTTTTTAGAAATCATTTTTGAAGTAATTTTCTGAGCGTAATTCAATAATAAAGAAATAAACATTTTTTTTCATTGTCCTATTTTTCATTTTTCATATTTTTTTAAATATCAAATAGGTAGTTCCATGAATTTATTCTTCAGGTATATAAATAATTAAATATATTAAAAAATTGGTGACTGAAAAAATTCATTTTTTCATACATTTTACAATCATTTTTTTCATTTATATTCAGCTTATAAAGAACTTAAGAACTTTTAGCTATTAGAAATCAATTGCTAGAAGTTTATTTATTTTTCAGCCCACCTTAGTATTCAGCTTTAAAAAACATTAACTTTAAAAAAATTACGGTTATTTTTTTATTTATATTATATTATATTTATATTATATTTATTTTATATTTTTGTCTAAATAATGAAAAAATATTAATATATAAATTTGCGATAAACCCCAAACTGCTTCAAAAATATAATGTAGAATATTTCACAAATTAATAAAGATATTTTAAATGTAGGTCTATGAATTCGTCTTGGTTTCCTCTATACATTGTAAGGATTTAAAAACACAATAATCTCAAGCTATAACCAACAATATGAACAATACGCAAAATAACATTTTTTTCATCAAACCCATAACACACGTATTCATCTTGTAAATCTGTACAATTTTTATCTATTGCGATTTTCTCTAAAATGAATATAACACAACATTATCTGCTTGATTTTAGATGAAACTGCATTAGAAGATAATTGTGCAGATTTAAAAGAAAAATACGAGTGTGTTCGCAGATTTCCTGAAAAAAAAACTTAATTTTACATATTATCCATATTACTGGTAATATGTGAAGTTTTCTCTTGTTTCTAAATCATCTAATGTTATAGATGAAACCAAGACGATTTCAGAAACCTATATTTAAAAACACTTATCTCTTTTAATTTGAGAGATATTCTCTATTAAAGCTTTAACGCCGTCTGGGGAACACTATATTTTAGGGTGGGCTGAAAATATACATAATGTTTGAAAATCCAAAACGGCTGGAGCTGAAAAGTTACTATGTGTTATAACAAATAAAAATCTGTAATGACTTTTTAAAGTCAAAAATAGTACTAAGGTTTCGCAATAAGATCAAGCATTTTCTATTTTAAGAATCTAAGTTTTCCTATGGGTATATATCTACATTTTTCGGTATAAAATGCTAATGAAAGATAAAAATAAGAAACATAACTTTTGTTCAAGCTAGAATTATGAAAAAATTAACGAAGATTTGCTTCAAAAAATCGTATTTAAAAAAAAAATAAGAAGAGAATTTTCTCAAAGAGGCCGCCTTTGATTTTTTCATCATTTTTTTCAAATTCACAGTAATATGAGGAAGATATTTTGTGAGTTTCGTCCTCGCTGACTATCTCATCATATGCCAAATTTTATTTTTTTTGTAATATAAAATGAATTTTTGAAAATTTAAATTCTTTTTTTAAACATTCACAGTTTTATGACTTAAAGAAGCGAACATTATATGGGATAATATAATTTTGCCGAAAAAGAAAAATCCCGATTGTTGAGAAATACCGAAAATGTGATTACCGAAGTAGAAAATTTCTGAAATTTCAAATTTCCACCAAAAAAACTAGCGAAAATATCTAGTAACGAAATTGAAATATTCTGAAAGTAAAAGTTAATGAAACTAGAAAAATTCAGAAATTTCAAATTTCCAAAACTTTGAAACCAGAATTTTCAAAATCCCGAAATTTCAACTTCAGGAAATTAGAAAATTAAATTAAAATCAAATTGAAATTGCAGAGTGCTAAACTTAATTTTTTAGCGTGATAATTTTAATTGCTTAATTTTTTTTTTATTTGTGAGTGAAATTTATAAATATTTTGACCTATAAATGACAATTGAACAATTATTGATTTCAAACGACTTTAAATAAAAATAGTAATTTGTAACTTTTCTAACATAAAATTTCTTCAAAACGACATAATTCAGCACTTAGAAATTTACTGATTCATTCTTCAATTTAGACATTTAGAGCATTAAAAATGATAGCGTGAATTTACATATCTCTAAACCAGAAACCTTTCAACTGTTCGATTTATGAATGTAAGAATATCAAATTTTGTACTTCAACGATATTTAATTTAAATTTGTTTAATTGAATTACCATAATTTTCTTACCCATAGGAAAATTTGGTTAATTCTCAAAATTAAGCAATTTCAACCTCACTGGACTTAGGGCCAGAATACGATCGGAAATGTACTAGGAAAAATAAAAAAAATCGTTCTCCTAAATGCCGTGTTTATAATTAATAAACTTATTGACAAATTGAAATTAAATTCTATAATTTCATCATAATAATTATTATTTTGCGCAACATTTTTCCAAAAATACATCGTGATGGACAATGGACATACATATATTAAAAATTACAAATACCTGTTTGTCTTGTAAACACGACAGATCAGCTGCTACTAAGAAGTACTGCACCTACTGCACATGCGATTATGGACCACATCTATATAAAAAAAAAAAATTTTTATCGAAATACTATACAAGCTAAATTATACACTTTTCAAATTACAATATTTAAAAATTACTTTTCATTTTTTTATTTGAATGGAGACATTTACAGGGTGGTCGCAAAGCTTCGTTTTTTAAATTCCCTGACTTCTCACTGATTTTTCGCTAATTTTTCATTTTCCCTGACCATTAATATTCAAAGACCAAAATTCTAATCTTGGCAAATTAAAATCACATTTTGCATTATTTTTACGAATAATTAAGCAAAAACAAATTCATTCAAGTAATTTTTGATATATTTTCATTTTTGAACGTTTCCCATTTCTCTTTAAATATAAAATATTTGAATTACGCGTGAAATTCTATGAAATTAGTGAATATAAGTAAGAATTATAAAATCCATTGTTCGTTTTACATCTACAAAATTATTCTATTCACATCTAGAATATGCATAAACACTCTTTAAAAAAACTTGAAGCTGAAACAATTTAAAACACGTTGTAAAATTGAAAACCGGAAACAGAAGTTGTTATCCAATACCAAATTGGAACAGTTAAAAAATAGATAGTTAAAAAATAGAATAGCAGTCTCAGATATAATTTCTAAATATTACCATACAAAATTTACCATGTTTATTCGACTGATTTCAAAGAATTATAATTTTGACTTTGGGACAGAGAATTTTCTAAAATAATTCTAATTTTACTTCAGGGTGGGGAGTTTCCGTGATGAACTATAATTTGACTTCGAGCAGGGGATTTTCGGCCTTGGACGGGAATTTTGGAAACGAATTTTAATTCTGCTTTAGAAGAAGGGAATTTGAAAAAAAAAATCCCTGTTCAAAGTCAGAAATTTTTACAATAATGGTAATAAGTTTGTGCAATTTTTATATGAATTTACTTTATTTATTACTATATTATTATATTATTTATTATTTCATTTATTGTATTCAAATTTTAAGAGAAAAATGAAATTTACGCTACTTTTGACATATCTGATAGCTTTCAATCTGTTTAAGAGTTAGAATGTAGCTCATACAATTGCCATTGAAAGAATTTAAGAAAGTATCAATAAACTGGTGGATAAGTTTGTAACGTGTAAATAAATAATTGTTTTCTTTACATCAATTTTTTATATGTATATTATATTCAAATCCCCACTTCTATGCGTTGGTTTTCTAAAGATTACAAAAAAAACATCTTTAAATTGGTCGAGGGACAAATATCGTGGTCGAGAACATCATTTAAAATTGAGGATGAGTGATTACCGTAAAAAATTGTTTTTTTCAACGACAGAGGATGATTCACAACGGAAATTTTGAAAAATATTTTTTCTTCTAATTTAGAAGAAGGGAATTAAAAAATCCTTGATCTTGATAAGGAGTTGAAAAATGATTGTTTTCCCTGAATTGGGAGAAATTTTGCGACATTATACGCCAATGAAAGTCAAATAAAAAGAAAAAGGTTACCCGCTTCAATAATTTTTTTAACTACTAATTGAGACTTGAAAGTCATAAATAACTTAACCTTTCAAACCTAATTTTTTGTCTTTCTAGAACAAGAATGAACTACTCAAGACATTTTTTAACAAATTACAATGCATCACAAAGCAAATTCAAGTGTTCCTAAAATGTATCTCTTCAGATTTAAATTCCTTAAACGAGTTTATACTGTACATCCATATAGTATACAGAAATATAGATAAAACACATTTCAAAGATTTCATAGCTTTCTGACTGGCTGCTAATAAATCGACGACACTGAACTCGTCACACGCTTTCAACATTGAATCGTAAAATTTAATAACAATAATTTTACACAGAAAATAAAATTTTATATTCGAATTTATGACCACAGATTTCCCGGATCCGCTCACGGTTTCCCGGCATTTTCCCGTATTTTTCAAGGTGCAGAAAATTCCCGGGAAATTCCCGCATACCCTGTGATAGCTAAACATACTGAAAATACCCTAAAATATTTTAAATGGTTTGAAATCCCATTGAATTACTGATATGAATTGAAAATTCCTTGAAATATTTAAAATCATTTAAAATATTTTGAAATACCTTGTAATCTTTTATATCAGTTGAAATTTCCTTGAAATTATTAAGAATACCTTAAAATATTACAAATTCGTTGAAATTTCTTGAAACCTTTTAAAGCTCTTGAAAATATCTGGGAATATTTTGAAATAACCGAAAATATTTAAAATCCTTTGAAATCTTTTTGATAATCACATGTTTACAACAATTATTTGAACAATTTATTATTGTTTTTTAGCCATTTTTTCTTAGAATAGAGTTAGAACGTCGCGTTTTTTCCGAATTTTTCCACTGATTTTCAACTGTCTAAATAAAGCGAGGCAATTATCCATTGAATTAAACATAAATAATAAATAAATGATAGAGATATTTTTTTTTTAAATTAATTTTTAGAAAAGTACTTTAACTTGCAATTAAGTAATTTAATTTCTAGCCAAGATATATCAATTTCTAACCAAAAAGTTCAATTTTCAAACAAAAAAATGAATTTCCCACCAAGAAGATCATTTTTCTACGAAAAATATGAATTTTAAAGCCAAAAGGACGAATAATCTACAAAACAGTTGAATTTTCAACTCGAAAATATGCATTTTCAAATGAAATGATGAATCTTCAAAAACAAAAAATTAATTTTTTAAGTATTACAACCTTAAATAAAATAGTTGAATCCTCAACCAAAACAGATTAATTTACAGCCAAACAGTGGCATTTTTGACCGAAAAGGGTGAATTTCCAACCAAGAACATTAATTTTCGACCAAGAAAGATGAATTGTCAACAAAATACATTAATTTTCTCTTAAACCGCTGAATTTTTAACTTATAAAGCATAAATTTCCAACCAGAAATGAAATAATCAAACTTACAGATAAAAAATTTATATTTAACAAAAAAAAAACGAATTTTCAACCGAAAAGTTATATTTTCAATCAAACAGATGATTCTTTTTAAAAAATTAAATTTTAGAAAAGTACTTCAACTTTCAATTAAGTAGTTTAATTTTCAGACAAAATAGATAAATTTCAAACCAAATAGTTCAATTTTCAAACAAAAAAATGAATTTCCCACCAAGAAGATCATTTTCCTACCAAAAATATGAATTTTAAAGCCAAAAGGACGAATCATCTATAAAACAGTTGAATTTTTAGCTCGAAAACATGCATTTTCAAGTAAAATGATGAATCTTCAAAAACCAAAAATTAATTTGTTAAGTAGTACAACCTTAAACAAAATAGTTGAATCCTTAACCAAAACAGATTAATTTACAGCCAAACAGTTGCATTTTTGACCGAAAAGGGTGATTTTCCAACCAAGAACATTAATTTTCGACCAAGAAAGATGAATTGTCAACAAAATACATGAATTTTCTATTAAACCGCTACATTTAAACTTATAAAGCATAAATTTCCAACCAGAAATGGAATAATCAAATTTTCAGATAAAAAATTTATATTTAATAAAAAAAACGAATTTTCAACCGAAAAGTTATATTTTCAATCAAAGAGATGATTCTTTTTAAAAAATTAAATTTTAGAAAAGTACTTCAACTTTCAATTAAGTAGTTTAATTTTCAGACAAAATAGATGAATGTCAAACCAAATAGTTCAATTTTCGAACAAAAAAGTGAATTTCCCACCAAGAAGATGATTTTTCTACCAAAAATATGAATTTTAAAGTCAAAAGGACGAATCATCTACAAAACAGTTGAATTTTGAACTCGAAAATATGCATTTTCAAGATAAATGATGAATCTTCAAAAACAAAAAATTAATTTGTTAAAAAGAAGTACAACCTTAAACAAAATAGTTGAATCCTTAACCAAAACAGATTAATTTATAGCCAAACAGTGGCATTTTTTTACCGAAAAGTATGAATTTTCAACCAAGAAGATTAATTTTCGACTAAGAAAGATTAATTTTCGACCAAGATGAATTTTCAACAAAATACATGAATTTTCTATTAAACCGCTACATTTAAACTTATAAAACATAAATTTCCAACCAGAAATGGAATAATCAAATTTACAGATAAAAAATTTATATTTAATAAAAAAAACGAATTTTCAACCGAAAAGTTATATTTTCAATCAAAGAAATGATTCTTTTTAAAAAATTAAATTTTAGAAAAGTACTTCAACTTTCAATTAAGTAGTTTAATTTTCAGACAAAATAGATGAATTTCAAACCAAATAGTTCAATTTTCGAACAAAAAAATGAATTTCCCACCAAGAAGATCATTTTTCTACCAAAAATATGAATTTTAAAGCCAAAAGGACGAATCATCTACAAAACAGTTGAATTTTAAACTCGAAAATATGCATTTTCAAGAAAAATGATGAATCTTCAAAAACCAAAAATTAATTTGTTAAGTAGTACAAACCTTAAACAAAATAGTTGAATCCTCAACCAAAACAGATTAATTTACAGCCAAACAGTGGCATTTTTGACCGAAAAGTATGAATTTTCAACCAAGAAGATTAATTTTCGACCAAGAAAGATTAATTTTCGACCAAGATGAATTTTCAACAAAATACATGAATTTTCTATTAAACCGCTGAATTTTTAACTTATAAAGCATAAATTTCCAACCAAAAATGGAATAATGAAATTTACAGATAAAAAATTTATATTTAACAAAAAAAAAAAAAATTTTAAACCGAAAAGTTATATTTTCAATCAAAGAGATGATTCTTTTTAAAAA
>CAKNXH010055828.1:32502-59060 GCA_932178445.1 Andricus quercusramuli | reverse complement strand
AAAATAGATGAATTTCAAACCAAATAGTTCAATTTTCGAACAAAAAAGTGAATTTTCCACCAAGAAGATGATTTTTCTACCAAAAATATGAATTTTAAAGTCAAGAGGACGAATCATCTACAAAACAGTTGAATTTTGAACTCGAAAATATGCATTTTCAAGATAAATGATGAATCTTCAAAAACAAAAAATTAATTTGTTAAAAAGTAGTACAACCTTAAACAAAATAGCCATTATCTCCAAAACAGTTGAATTTTCAACTCGAAAATATGCATTTTCAAGGAAAATGATGAATCTTCAACGAAAAGGGTGAATTTCCAACCAAGAAGATTAATTTTCGACCAAGATTAATTTTCGACCAAGATGAATTTTCAACAAAATACATGAATTTTCAATTGAAAATATTTATATTAATAATAGTTTAAAATAGAAGTAGTTCTAGATTATTTATGTCAAATTCTTAAGCAAATAACATTATAATTGAAATATAATTTTTAAATTTGAAAAGCCTTTCAAATAAAAAAATAAAAAACCAGCTAAAGCTTTTTGAAATTTAAAATTATGAGGTCAAAATGTTATTTTAAAAAAGTAACGATTTTCAGCAAAATCTATTGTAAAACTGTATCCTGTCATTTTCCTGGAAAATAAACAAAGTTTTTTTCTATAAAAAAGGGGGAATTACATAGTTCGCGCATAGCGCGCACAATGTTCTAATTTCTTAAATTGAAAAAATTAATTCGTTAATAATATTTATATTTGCCATAAATAATATACACGTATCACCATCTATTGGTCTCACGAACAGACTGTTGGCATATTTCCGGATGGCGTTGTGAATTGCGGATAAACGCGGAATCAAGCGAGCGAATATAAAAAGCGCATTAAAAATATACAAAATGTTTACGTTTTTATTCAATTTAACTGCAACTATGCATTTCAAACAAAAAATGTTTGACATTTCACTCATGATTGTTAATTCATGTATTGTAACGTTTTTCTCACCTGAGACCCTACTAATTTGCATTTAAAAAAGGTGCCTGAATCACCATCTAAAATACATCAATAGTTCACCGAGAGCATAATCAAGCAGAAAATAGTTATTAATCATTTCTGGATCTAGAACTAGAATTATAATCACATAAATAGAAATGCTTACTGATTTACTTCCGTGATCTGTTATATGTTCTAGTTATTATAAGCAAATTTTAAATAGATAAAGAGAGAACACTGAAGTATTTACAAAATTTTAAAAACACGTATTAGAATGATAAAAATTAACCTAGAAAAAATGTCTACATCGCATTAAGATGAATCTTGTGAACAGTTGAATCAAAACTGCACAGGTATCATCAATTAATTGAAAAAGATAGTTTAAATATAATTCTCATATTCTAGACAGTTTGAGTTTCAAAGTTTCTAAATTTCAAGAATATAAATTCCAGTCTAAAATATGAGTAAAAAGACTTGTAGATCTAGGAAACAAATTATGTGTCAGAAAAACTGATTTTAGATCCTAGGTTAAAGAATAATTGTACAACTCACATCTGCTTAAGGGCCCCGCTAGGGCCTTAGCTACTTTATCCTTCAAAATATTTTCACTTATTTCAAAATTGGCACGAAAAATCAACTCGCGAAATCACTTTTTACTAAAAATTATACCTCGCGATGGCAGCCATAAAATTGGCAGCCATGTTATCGTTCCTATGAAAAATATACTCTGCGTCAGGTGGCAGCACCTCCCTGGATTCTAAGCAGTTCTAAATCCCTAGTTTTACCGGTTCTTGGTCCAAACGAAATCTATAAATATAAAAATAAGAATTAGTTCAATTGGGCCAAACATATTCCAAGATTGACTTAAATATTATAGTGATATTAAGATTGAGGGATATTTTAATACATAGGGTGACTAGAATCAGGACATTATACCTATTTTCACCCCCTAATCTCTAATCTCCCCACCTCACTGCCTAATTAGGTATTTTCACTTCAGCCATCAGCTAACTTCACTTCGTTGAGTGCTGAGGGGAAAACAATAGATCAAATGCATGGGACAAAACTTTATTTTGGTAATATCTTCATAATGAATAATAATTATTACTATTTTATCATGTCATTGGATAGTTCTTAAAAAATAAAAACTATTTTTCAAATACATTTATATAGAAAAAATTAGTTTTTACGATGATATTAGCAAAATAGGGCAAAAATGGAGCGAATCCCATGCATTTGATCCATTGTTTTCCCCTCAGCAGTTAACGAAGTGAAGTTAGCTGATTATGAAGTGAAAATACCTAATACAATTTAACTTATGGCGCGTTTTTTAAAAAACAGGGTTGCTACAAAATGTCGATATCAAAATTCTCTCAATTTCCCCGAATAATTTCAATTCTTCCCTGGTCGTATCAAAAAGATGAATTCTTAACCAAGAAGAATAATTTTCTACCAAAAAATATGAATTTTTAACAAAATCCATGAATTTCCAGCAAAATAATTACATTTTTAACCAAGGAAATGAATTTTCAATTAAAATGAGGAATCCTTAACCAAAAAAATTAATTTTCTACCAAAAAGGACGAATTTTTAACTAAGAAAGATCAATTTTCAACCAAAAATGGAGTAGTTATATTCATAGCCAAAAAAAATTTATTCTTAAACATAAAAAAACTAATTTTCAACAAAATAGTTCAATTTTAAAAAAAAGAAATTAATTGTCAACAAAAAATATGAATTATACACCAAAAAGATTAAAATTCTACAACAAAATACGAACAATCAACAAAATGCTTAAATTTTCAACCAAATAGTTGTATTTCAGCTGCAAAAAAAATTACATTCGACCAAATAGTTAAATTTTTAACCGAAGAAATGAATTTCCAAATATCATGATATAATAATGAATCTTCAAATTAAAAAAATAATTTTGAACCAGATGGTTGAAATTTCGACCAAAAAGATGAATTTTCAACCAAAGCATTATTTTCTACCAAAAAGATTAATTTATATTAAAATAAATAAATTTCCGAATACAAAGGATAATCCTTCAACCAGAAATGAAATAATTATATTTTCAGTAAAAAAAATTTATTTTGGACGAAAAAAAACGAATTTCCAACAAAATGGTTGAATTTTTCACCAAAGAAATCAATTTTTAACTAAAATGAGGAATATAAAAAAAACATAAAAGATAGAAAAAACAATCAACATCAGAATATTTAAAATGTGGAATCTTTAACCAGAAGAAAAAAGAATTTTTTACAAAAAAAAGAAAAATTTACAAATAGAAAAGTTCAATTTTTAACCCAAAATGGCATAGTTATATTTACTGTTGAAAAAAATTAATTTTTCATCATCATAAATAAATTTTCAAAAAAATAGTTGAATTGACGAATCTTCAATTTAAAAAATGACTTTTGAACCAAATAGTTAAATTTTCGAATTATAAGATGAATTTCAAAACATAGAGAGTAATTTTCTATAAAAAAAAGACGAATTTTGAACAAAATAAATGAATTTCCAACTAAAAAAGATAAAGTTTCAACAAAAAATGGAAAGATATATTTTCAATCCAAAATGAAATAGTTATATTTACAGTTCACAAAATGGTTGAATTTTCAACTACAGAAGGTAAATTTTCAACCAAACACGGAGTAGTTAATTTTTCAGTTAAAACATTTATTTTCAACAACAAAAAAAGAATTTTCAACCAAATAGTTAAGTTTTAAACCAGACAAATGAATTTTTAACCAAAACGATGAATCTTCAATAGAAAAATTATTTTTTTAACTAATCAAAAACGAATTTTTAAAAAAATAGTTCAATGTACAACGAAAAAAAAGGTTTATGAAATAAAATGGTGAATCATCATAAAAAAAATGAATTTTTAACAAAGTAGTTCCACTTCTGACTGAAAAGTTGAATTTTCTACAAAAAATGTAATAGTTGATATTTTAACCAAAAAATATTTTAATTTAAAATCAATATCCTTGATCAAAAAAGATTATTTTTCAACCAAGCAGTTGCATTTTCAACCGAGAAAGATTATATTTCTACGACAAAAGATGAAGTTTTGAACCAAAAAGATTAATAATTTTTAACCGAGGAAGATATTTCAGTCAATAGAGAAAAAACTTAATCCAAAATGTGGAATCTTCTCACAAAAAAAAAACAGTTTTCTACAAAGCACTTGAATTTTCAAACCCAGAAAACAAATTTTCAACCAAACAGATTGACTTTTGGGTTTTTAAAAAAATTGTTGATTTTTGAACAAAATAATAAAATTGTAGTATATTCCCTGAATTTAGAAATTATACAAATAACTTTCACGAGGTCCACATTTTTCTTTAAGTCATTGCGTACAACTGCAATCCCTCAAAATGTTTCAATGTGTGATTTCAAATTTGCCGCCATGCATGTTTACATTCTGCAGCAGCCTGCACGGAGCAGGTTTGTCATCAGGTCCACCAACCACAAAAATTAAAAGTATCAAGGTAACTGAAAACATTACTAGACCAGCTGATCAGATCCAACCTAAAAATTTCAGTCTTCATAATCTTAATTTTCGATTACAAGTGATAAACTTTTGAATTCGTCTTTTGACGTCAAGAATAGATTTATGTCATCCGTTAACATCAAGCTGCAGAAATTTTAGAAAGTCTTCGTCAACAAAATGTCGAGGTTAAGAGCAGGTAAATATTCTAAATACCCTGCTGTACAACTTTCGCAACCTTATCTTACTAATTTACTTTACATCTTTATATTTAAGCATTGCATATTTAAACTTAAATTAGATTTGTAGAAAGAAACTGAAAAACAAATAGTAAAGTACATTACATAATGTGCACAATAATGTAATCATAAGGAACACTACAGTCGTTAACGAAACTGCAGTCGTTAACTCCAATTTCTGTAAATCCAGTTTTGGTAGTTTTGCAAGCAAATGGAAATTAAAAGATAATACGTTAGAGGGATTCATTTTATATGGCAAAACACATTATTTTAGAATTTGAACACGCACACTGGCCTGGGTTGTTTGTAGTCAACAAATTTAAGAGAATAAAAATCAATGAATTTTTAACTAAAAAAGGTGAATTCGAAATCAAAAATGAAATAGTTATATTTCGAACCAAAACAATAACAAAACAAAAAAAGAATGTCTACAAAAGTAGTTGAATTTTCCACCAACGAAATGAAATTTCATCTAAGAAGGTTTCAACTAATGAGATTACTTTTCTACAAAAAAAAAAATCCACGAAATACATGAATTTTCAACCAAACCAACCAACCACCAAAAACGAATTTCCTACAAAATAGTAAAATTTTCGACCAAGGCAATGAATTTGCAACTAAAATAATGAATCTTCAACGAACAAAAAAAAAGAGTTTCCAACCAAATAGTTGAATTTTCTATCAAAAAGAGGAATATTTAACCAAGAAGAATCCATTTTCATAAAAGGAAGCATTTTCAACTAAATAGTGAGATCTGTAATAAAAACAGAGAATTTTTAATCAAATAGTTGAATTTCCAACGAAAAAGATGAATTTTTAACGAAAAGATTAGTTTTTAACAAAATACATCAATTTTCAACTAAAAAATATAAATTTGCAATAAAAAAAAGAATAGATAAATCCTCAGTTTAGCAAATACATTTTTAACAACAAAAATCCAACAAAATACTAAAATTGTTAACCAAGACTATGAATTTTCAACTAAATAGTCAAATCTGTAATAAAAAAGAGAATTTTTAACTAAATAGTTGCATTTTCAACCAAAAAGATGAATTTTTAACAAAATACATGAGTTTTCAAGTAAAAAAGCTCAATTTGCAGTAAAAAATAGAATAGATAAATATACAGTTACCAAATAAATTTTTAACAAAAAAATACGAAATTCCAACAAAATAGTAAAATTGTCAACTAAAATAATGAAACTTCAAGGAAAAAAAATTAATTTTGAACCAAATAGTTGAATTTTCGACCAAAAAGATGATTTTCCAACCAGAAATGGAATAGTAATATTCTCATTTAAAAACAATAATTTTGAATCAAAACAAATTTTTTCAACTAAATATTTCAATTTTCTACAATTTTCTAGAAAAAAAATGTGATTTTTTTTACAAAATACATTAATTTTCAATAAAACAGTTTAACTTTTAACCAAACCAATTCATTTTCAACTGTAATTATGAATTCTGAAGCAAGAAATAAGTTTTTAACAAAATAATTAAATTTGCAGTCAAAAAGACAAATTTTATCAATAAAATACACGAATTCGCAATTAAAAAAGATACATTTTTAACAAAGTTCAATTTTCAAATAAAGAAATGAATTTTCAAGCAAGAAAGATTAATTGTTTACCAAGATGATTAATATTCCGCCACAAAAGACCAATTTCCAACCAAATACATGAATTTACAATTAAAAAAGATACATTTTTAACCAAAAATGGACACGTTATATTTCCAGTTAAAACCATTGATTTTTAATAACACATTTTTTTACAAAATAATTCAATTTTCATTGAAAGAAATGAATATTCATTCAAAAGGTTACATTTTTCAGCGAAAAGATTCATATTCTATCACAAAATTATACTTTCAACTAAAGAAGAAAAATTTTCAAAGAAACATGAAAAAAGTTCAATTTTCCGTTATTTTTATTTTCTCAAGATTTTGACAATGTATGTATCAAGTTTTCGCAGAAAGGTTATTATCCATTTCTACATTGCCATCATTGTACATCATTCAATGAACATTTTTTTACTTATTTTCAAGTAAAATAATAATCTTATCTCACTTCTTTCACATTTTTGTATAAGAATTTGACATACACTATTTTATGATTTATTGTTACTAAAATTATCATTACAAAATAAAATCTAAACTAAAACTAAACTATACATGTATTTTCAAGGCTCTGCGAAAACAAGAGTAACAAAAAATCGATAAAAAATACAAAACCTCTAAATCATATCCGATTTGGATTTTTTTAACTTGTTGGCAAAAAGGAACAAGTTAGGCTAGTGTGCGTGTTCAAATTCGAAAATAATTTTCTTTAATCGTCCTTATATATATTGATAATGAGGGGATTAATAAATTTAAAGAAAGTAGAAATGGTGCAATCACAACCGATTTCTATCATTAAACAAGAATTACTTATTGAAAGCATGAAATGCTCTTACTTTTTTTTTACTTCTCGGTTTATGGTGAAAATAAATTCTTTTATTACGTGAGATAAAACTGTATAACATGAACATTTTATTTGTTTCCGTAATACTAAACTAGACAGTAACTAAAGGGCATCTATTTTATCTGCAAGCTTGCTCTAAAAACATGTTTTATTAAAATTCGAATGATTAAAGTCTAACGATTACGTTTTGAATCGAACCTATTCTTCGAAACATTATTTAAACACTTTTTGATGTTCAATTATCGCATTCCATTTGCATTGATTATCTCACATTTGGCAAGGTTTTAATGTAAATACTGTACTATATACAAATTATATTTCTATATTCTTTACAAGTTATTTACTTAGAAAATAATCAGTGTGGCAGTATGTCAGGGAAAACCTGGAAATCAGTGAAAAATGATTCAATTTTATTAGTCAGGGAAGTCAGAGATTTTGACAAAAGTCTTTATAAAGTCAGTGAATTTCTATAAGAGGCACTTTAAATAACCGGCAAGAATAATATATATTCAAAATCATAAATTTCAAAATTTTTTATTCTGTTTATAAAAGATTCTTTAAAGAATGTACAAGATTAAGATTCTGGTCTCTGATAATTAATGGCCACGAAATTTTAAAAATGATGTTCGGTCGAAAATTTAACTATTTTGTTGAACATTTCTCTTTTTGGGTACAAAATGTGTCGTTTCGGATTAAAAATTCATCTTCTGGTAGAAAAGTCATATTTTTTTGGTTGAAAATTCATCTTTTACGGTTAACAGTGAATTCTTTTTGATTGAAAATTCTACTGTCACATTTTTGGTAAAAAAACTCGACTATTTCGTTAAAAATTTAATTATTTTGTTGAAAAATCATTCATGAACATTCATGTATTTTGTTGAAAAGTCGTTTTTTCTGTAAAAAATTAATCTTCTTGGTAAAAATTTGTCTTCTTGATTTTAGAATTCATCTCTTTGATAGAAATTTCATATTTTTTGGTTGGAATATCAATTATTACATTTTTAGTTAAGAATTCATCTTTCTAGATTGAAAATTGAAAAGTTAAAAATTGAACTATTTTGTTGAAAATTTTAATCTGGTTGAAAATTTTAATCTTTTGTTAAAAATGACTTTTTTTTTGTTTGTAAAATTATCAACTTTTACATTTTTCGTTGAAAATTCATCTTTTTGATGAAAATTTAACTTTTTGGGTTGATAATTAACCTGTCTTCTAACCAATTTGCCTTTTAGGCTTTAAAGTTCAACTATTTGGTTATAAATTCAACTTTGATTAAGTATGAATTTTTTTTTTTTATGGAAATTCAAATCTTTGGTTGAAAATACAACTGTTGTTGGTTGAAGTTTAATGTTTTTAGTTCGAAAATTCAACTATTGTATTGAAAATTTAATTATTTTCTTGAAGGTCCAAGTATTCTGTTGAAAAGTAATCTTTTTTGATTGAAGATTCGTCTATTTGGTTAAACTATTTTGTTAAAGACTAAACTATTTGCTTTAAAGTTCAGCTATTTGGTTGTAAATGCAACTGTTTGGTTAAAAATGCATTTTTTGGGGGGAAAAGTTAAAATCTTAGGTTGAAAATGCAACTTTTTGTTGAAGTTCGATCTTTTTTTGTTTACAAATTCAACTATTGTGTTGAAAATTAAATTATTTTGTTAAAAATTCAAGTATTTTGCTAAAAAGTCATCTTTTTTGTCGACAATTCAACTATTTTCCAGAAAAATCAACTGTCTTCTAAAAATGCAATTATTCGACTGGTAATTCAACTGCTTTCGGTTGAAGTTAAAACTTTTTTGTTTAAAAATCCGACCATTTGATTGAAAATTCAACTATTTTGTTAAAAATTTTATTATTTTGGTGAGAATTGAACATTTCTGTTGAAATATCATCTTTTTGGCTGAAATAAATATATTTTTAAATTTTAATCTGAAATTTTCTTATTCTGTTTATTAGAGATTCTATGTTAAAAATATTACAAGATTTAAATTCTGTCCCTTAAATAATAATGGTCAGGGAAAATGAAAAATTGGTCAGGAAAAAATCAGGTAGTATCAAAAATGACGTTTTTCGGCTACCCTGGTAATGCTAATAAATATTTGTTTAAAGCTTTGTCCAAAGATTCTGTAACTGATAAAATTGCCTTTCTTTGCAGGTCTTAACATTAATAAAAAGATTAAAGATGGATGGGTTAACATTAATGGCCTGTGGAAAGAAGGATGGGTTCAGATTCCTGAAATTATGGGAGCTCACGTTTTGTCCACGCTGGCAGTAATTGGATTTGGGATTATGCACATCGTGTATCGCAATACTACCTTTACCCAAAGAACTTTCGATGAACCTCTATGTAAGTAAATTTGTAGTTATGATGAATGCCAAGTGCTGAATAAATTTTACGCAGTTTTAATTTAGGATTAAGCAAAGAAAATATGATAAATCCATTTTTTTTTTTTCAAGAAAAAAAATGAGTTACGCATGATTTTAATATTTTCAGGACTCGAGGAATAAAAAATATTGCCCCTTGGTTGACAAAAATATTCTATCCAATTAAAATCACGCTTTCAAAATTGTTTAATCTTCAAAATATATCGATTAAAATTCGTGTATTTTGTATTCAATTGTTCAATATGCTATCAAAACTGCATAAGTCCAACCCAATAGGTTCAATGATTTAATCACAGGGTTGCTGCAGGTCAGGGAATTCGTGAAAGTCTGGTTAAACATGAGTGTCAGAGAATTCTTGATGAACTGAAGTTGAAGTTAATTCTATTAGTTTGTTGAAAATTCATCTATTTTAGGAGAAATTGCATCTTTTCTGGTTAAAAATCACAACTTTTTGGTTGAAAATTAAACTGGTTTGGTTGAAGATTGACCTACACTGAAACCTCGATTTCAGTAAACTGTTTTTGTGCGTTTCTTCTTCTCCAATTGAGAATTCAACTAACTTAGTTGAAAGTTGTTGAAAATTCCTTTCTTTGGTTGAAAATTAGTTATTTTTTATTGTAAATTAATTTTTGGTCTGCAAATTGAATTATTCCATTTTTTTGACGAAAATTTATCTTTCTTAATAGAAATGTAATATTTTCAGTTGAAAATTCATCTGTTTGAAAATTCGTGTTTTTTCTATTTGATTTTATTTGATTCTTTATTGAGACTACCCAACAGTTTGAAAACCCAATTACAGGTTCCGTTCTGGTAAAAAATTCAACTTTACTGTTGAAAATTCATTTTTTTTTTTTTTTTTAAGACAACTGTTTTGTCGAACATTCGTCTTTTTGGATAGATAATTCTTCCGTTTGGGTTAAAAATTCATCTTCTGCTTGAAAGTTAATTCTTTTTGATTGAAAGTTTAAATATTCTGTTGAAAATTCAACTATTTTGTTAAATTGTCATCTTTTTTTTAATTCATCTGTTTTGTTGAACATTCACCTTTTAAATAACAAATTCTTCTTTTTGGATTGAAAGTTTATCTTTTGATAGAGAAGTCACCTTTTTGGTTGAAAGTTAATTCTGTTTAAAAATTCTATTTGGTTAAAAATTTAACTATTTTTCTGAAAATTCAACTATTTTCTTTCTAAACAGTCATATCTTTTGGATAAAAGTTAATTATTTTCATTTAAAAAGTCTACTATTATATTTTTGGTTTAGAATTAATCTTTTTTGGTTAAAAACTCTACTCTTTGGTCGAAAATTTAAATGTTTTGTTGAAAATTAAACTTTTTTGGTTAAAAGTTTATCATTTTTATTTAAAAAGTCTACTATTACATTCTTGGTTCGGAATTCATCTCTTTCTGTTAAAAATTCTACTCTTTGGTCAAACATTTTAATATTTAATGAAAATTCAACTGAATGGTTGAAAATTCAACTTTTGTGTTTAAAAAAATCTATAAATCTATAAATAGCTATTTTGTTGTAAATGCAACTCTGATTGAAAATTACTTTTTCTTCATATTTAACTTTATTGTTGAAGATTCATCTTTTCGGGCATATAAGTAAAATATTTTCTAAATCATTAGACTTTTTAGCTAGAAAACTCCACTCTGGTGTTGAAAATTCTTCTTTTTGGGCTGAAAATTCATACTTTTTGGTTGTAAATTACACTATTTTGTTGAAACGCAATATATTTCGACTTGAAATCTTAGGTATATTGTATCTACATTAATGTTATTTAAAAGAATTTATGCCCCTATTATTCCCCTATTCTCTTGAAAAGTCACCCTATTTCCCTTGTTTTTAGAGGATTCTATGCTGTGATGTCTGAATGCACTTTTACAATCATTTACATTTTTTTTTCTTGGAGTTCTAAAATGTTTAATTCTTTTTAAAATTGATATATTGAATAAATTATTATTATAATAATCGCTTAAAAGCCAAACACGAAAAATGTGTTTTTCGACTGGAAAACAGGGAAATGGCCTGGATTTTTTTTTTAATTTGAGCGGACACCTTGTATTTGAATTTTTCTTCTATCCCTGGTGTATTTGAGATACAACATTTGTCTAATTATTGAGAAATTTAATGGATTTAACATATTTTGTTTGCTTACTCCTGAGTTTTTGTTTTAAAACAAATTTGTTGTATGAGGTTTAGTTATCAATTTAGAAAAATTTGTTAATGAAAAAAAGAACTATATAAAACTGCATATTTAAACTTTACACTAGAATATCATAATCAATTATTTAATTCCACAATGAGTAATAGTAAAATATTTTCCCTATCTCTACCTTTAAAATTTTGTCTCCGGAATTAAAAAACAAAATTTAAGAAGGTATATTTTAATTTTTTCAGTCATGAGACCTGATGATCCAAGAGCCAAGAAAACACTAACATACTATGAAGATGGATGGGATGAGAAGTAACTTTATTGATGTTCTGTATTAGTAAGAAATAAAGAATAAAATATATGTACATTACACAGACATTTTAACTTGAAACTGCAACAACCTCGAATGAATAAATAACGAAATGCGTTTCTCGAGTGAAAATCGCATGTTAATATAGGATCAGCACAAATTCTTTTTAATTATTATAGAACAATTAGTGTCATTATTAAATAAAATTTTAAATATTAAGAGTTTTGCCAAATTTTTGAAACAATTAATAATTTGTTATTGAAAGCGTTTGAAATAAAAACAATTGAACGCTTTTGAATTGGAAACGTTCCATATCAAACAATTTTAAATTAGGTAAAATTTAGAAAAAGGGACAATATTTTGAATGAAATAAGAATGAATTGAACTTCTATCATTTCTAAATAAAAGCGTTTAAAATTAAACAATTTAAAATTGAAAGTGTTTAAATTGATCGATTTTAAATCAGAAGCTCTCAAAAATGAACAACTTTATTTTGAACTGAACAATTTCGAAATTTACTGATTTCCTATTAACATTTTGGAAATAGGCCAGTTTCAAAACGTTCGAAATTGAATCATTTCAGATTGATTGAAATTGTATTATTTTTAATTAAAATCGTTCAAAATTGAATAATTTCAGATGACAATGTTTAAAACTGGATTATTCAAAATTCGAAGGAATTGATATTTAATTCTTTCTAATTAAAAGCGTTCAAAATTGAAAAATGTTATATTGAAAACTTTCGAATTTAAATAATGTTTAATTCGATGCAATTAAAATTTGACAATTTGGAACTGAGAAATACATTGAATGTTTCAAAGTCAAAGCTTCTGAAATTCTATAACTTGAAAATGTTATCACATAAAGCATTATAATTCAACATTAAAATTGACTAGATACATTTCTTCCGTATAACAATGTAAATTCACCGTCATTTTCACAATTCAAAATATAAGTTATATTAATTTTGAATCTTTAAAATTGAATTGTATGAATTAAAAAAAAAACTTCCAAATAAAATAATTTTTATTGACAAACATTAAAAATGAAAAACTGCATACTACGGAACACTGAAAACTAAATTAATCTAAACTTAAATTAAAACTGAAAAAATTGCAATTACCAAGAATTGTGACATCAAAACTTTTTTTTACTCAAACCATTTAAATTTTCAATTATTTTTAGTAAATTTAAGTTATTTAAAATATAAAAATTTCCCAATTGTTAATTATACTTTTCAAAACTCAGCCACTTAAATTTTAATTGCAAAATTAAAGTTTATGAAAGGGAAAAATTGAAAATTCAGAAGTTTAACAATGGAACGATTGAAAATTGAAGAACTTTTTTAATTTCTCAGGTTTCAATTTCAGATAGTTCAATTTTGATATATTTTTATTTTAAACAACAGAATTTTCAATTATTACTCCTTGATATCTTCCATTCAAATCTATTTTTATTTTAAATTAACAATTTTTTTAAATCTTGAACTAAAATCGGAACATTTTAAGATATTATATTGAAAATAAAAAATAAAAAAACAAAACAAGATAGCTACAAGTTTGAAATGCTCAATACTGTGGAACATTTTCAACTGAAAAATAATTTAATTTTCCTTGCCTTTCTTAAAAATTTTCTAATTTTCAAGGCTTAAAATTGCGAAACTGTTTGAAAGTACATTTTTTTTCAACATGAACTTATAACAGTCAAATCGTGCAACAAAATTGTACAAGAAGGCTTAAAAAGAAGTATGTTTCTTAAAAAACAAATACTCAAGAAAGTACATTTGTGTAACATAATTGCACAAAAGTGAGAGAAATATGTTTTAATTTATTGTAGAAGCATTTAATTCAAAATTGTTTAATTGCAAATCCTTCATGCTAAAAATTGTGCACCTATCAAGTCTTCCAATTTGATATTTTGCGATCTCAAAGAATTTAAAAAACTAGAATTTAAAAAATATACGTTTAAAATTGAAACCAAATAATTCAGAATATTTAAATATGAGATTATTAAATTTAAAACAGACCATTAAGGGTATTAACCCTACTGAATGCTTATTTTTATAAATAAATAATGAAATGTTTATTTTTTTAGCCTGAAGGTACTTGAAAAAAAACCTAAGCTTTCCTTTAAGTAACAAGACCTACCTTCGGGACGACTAGTTTTCCTACCAACAACTCTTTTCAAACTCCCCGACTTTTTTGGAATGATAAAATTTTAATTTTAATGCTAAAATTTTAAATTGTTTTTTTTTATACCGAAATTCAAACAAGAATTACAAGATTTACACCTGATCTTAATGACATTTTTCGTTTGAACACAAATTTAATGAGTTTTAGAATTTAAACAATTTCCAAAAACTACCAAAAACCAGCTTTTAACAGTTCGGCAAATTCAAGCGCAGTTTTTAGTTGATGTTACATATATTTTTTAGATGTACATTCCATATAATATTTAATTAAAGTAAAGATTTATCAAAATTGAAACAAACTTTTTTCTCTTATTTTCTGGTAAATTAGGAGATCTAAGCTTTTCTTCAAGAACGAAATAAAGCCAAAAAATTACATTTTGTTATTTCAAAATTTGAAAATTAAAACAATTTTTTATTGAGTATTATATTGTCCCTCAGGTTTTATTTTAAAACTGTTTATTGCTAAATCTTTTAGTTTTAATTCATACATTAAACAATTTTTAAATAGATATACTGTTTTCAGTGCTCCAACAATTTCAAATTGTAAGAGTTTGAAATTAAACAATTTTGATTTTTCAATATTAGGCAATTTCTAAAGGTTTTACATTCAACAATTTCTGAATTATTAATTTGTAAGTACAAATTTTTCAAATCCATGAAAATATTAATATTACGAAAGTAAGAGTTTTTTCAAACATTTGGTTAGTATACTAACCAAAATTAATAACTTTTAAAGTATTCAACTCGTTTAAAAATATTTATAACTCTTAGTACATATTTCAAAATTTGATATTGTGGATTTTAAATAGTTTCTGTTTTTAATATAGAAAATAAAAACGGAGGAACGTGAACGCGCCCGCGCATTTTTTTCAACCCGTTTTTTTGGAGAAATTTAATGAATAATTTCAATTTACTTAATATTCATGGAATTTCAAATTATTTTTTCATATTTTAAAGAATGTTTGATCATTTTTAGAGAATTTCAAGGGGCTTTTGCAAATTTCTAGAGAGCTGTAGGGAATAAAATCAATTTGATTTAAAGTGATTCCTACAGATTTCAACAATTTCAAGAGATATAAAAGACACGGTAAAATTTCCAAGGATCTTAAAGATTTTAAGTTATTTCAAAAGATTCCAAAGAATTTCAAAAGATTTGGTTTAAAATTTTTAGAACTCCCAATATGTAAAATTTTGTTGTTATGGAATAGTTTGTGTTTTTAATATTAGAAAATAAAAATTCCGGTAGATGCATTTTATTTCGCTGGTTTGTGTAAGAGAAATTTAATGAATAATTTTAATGTAAGTTATATCCAAGGAATTTCTACTCGATAAATTACAGAGGATTTTAAAGATTTTTAGTAATTTAAAAAATTTCCAAGGTATTTCAAGGTTTTTTTAGAGAAATATAATAAATAATTTGAATTTAATGTTTTCCAAAGAATTTTAAATGATTTCTACTTACTTCAATGGATTTTTACGATTCCACGGTATTATAACGAATTTCTAGAGAACTTTAGGGAATAAATTATTTCTTTGTTAAAAAGATTTTAACAGGATTTTGAAGATTTTAAGTCATTTAAAAAGATTACAAAGAATTCAAGGAGATTTCGTTAAAAATGGTAGAACTCTCAATATTTAAAAATTTGTCAGGATGTATTAGAAAGAAATATTGAATATTTTGTAAAAATAAATGTTTAATCTTTCCCCTCTTCCGTGAAAAAAATTACCCTATTTCCCCTTTTAGAGCTCCTCCGCTTTGTGATCCCTTTTATATTCATAAACTAATGATTTCAAATGTTGAAGTGATTTTCTTACATTCGACTTTATATAGCGACGGAATATTAAATTTACCTTCATTGGAAAAATAGTATGTATTTCTAGGTAACACGCGAGCGTGATTGCAAATCAGCAACTACTTGTATTTCGAAAATTACACATGATTGACAAGCTCAATTCACATTATATTTTGTAAAGCTCCTTATGGCACTGAGCTCTAATTCGGCATTCGATTCTTTTAGAGGCCGTCCATAAACTACTTTTCCAATTCGTGGGGGGGGGGGGGGGAGGTTCGCCAAAAATTACGGTTGGTAACAGGGGAAGGGAGGGTCATTATAAGTAACGTTCCGAATTGATCTCATTTGTAAAAAATTCTAATGTTTGGTTGAAAACTTTATTTTGCTGCAAATACAACTATTTTGTTAGAAAGTAATCTTTTTTGATCCGAAATTCCGACTTGGTTGAAAGTTGAGGTATTTTGTTAAAAAAAATTTCTCTTTGGTTGAAAATTGAATTGTTTTGTTGAAAATACTTTTTTTTTCTTAATTAAGAAATAATTTCTTTTACTCAAAATGTAACTATTGCATTTTTATGGTAGAAACTGTTATTTTTAATTGAAAGCTGATAGTTTCTAGTTGAAAGTGCACGTATTTTGTTGAAAATTCGTCTTTCATGGATAAAAGTTAATCTTCTTGGTTGGAAATTCAAACTGTCTGGTTGTAAATTATATGTTGTTGTTGAGGATTGAACTATTCGGTTGAAAGTTGAATTACTTTTTAAAAAATTCAATTTTTTGTAACTATTCCATTTTTGGTTGAAAATTTATATTTCTAACGAAAAATTCATAATTTTAATGAAAAATTGATATTTTCTTGTTGAAAATTCATGTCTTTTGTTGGAAATTCGTCTTTCATGGGCAAAAATTAATCTCCTTGGTCGAAAATTCATCCTTTTTAGTTAAAGATACAACTGTCTGGTTGTAAATTATTTGTTGTTGTTGAGGATTCAACTATTTCGTTGAAAGTTGAATTACTTTTTAAAAAATTGTTTTTTTTATAACTATTCCATTTTTGGTTGAAAATTTATATTTCTAACGAAAAATTGATATTTTTAATAAAAAATTGATATTTTCTTGTTGAATATTCATTTCTTTTGTTTCAAATTCGTATTTTTTTTTTTTTTTTTTAAATAGTAAATCAATATTCTTGGTTATAGCGAATAAATTTTTTTGTAGATTTGAAGCTTGATAATAAAAAAAAAAAAAAAAAAATATTCTTGGTTGAAAATGCATCCCTTTCGGTTAAAAATGCAACTGTTTGGTTCGAGGTTTGGTTGCAAATTAATCTGGCTAGGTTGAGGATTCAACTATTTCATTTAAAATTAAACTAATTTAAAAAAATTTAATTTTCTTATTGTTGAACATTCATCAGTTTAGTTGAAAATTCAACTATTTTGTAGAAATTTCGTCTTTTTGGCTTGAAAACTTGATAGAAAATTACACTATTCGGCTAAAAATTAACTCTTTTTGTTGAAAATGTCTATTTTTGGTTGAAAATTCAACTATTTGATGGAAAATTAATCTATTTTTTTTAACTCGTGTTATTGGTAGAACAATTATCTTCTTGGTGAAAAATGGATTTTTTGTTTGTTTAAAGTTAAACTATTTGGATAAAAAATAATCTTTTTTGGTTGAAAATGCAGCTTCTGATTGAAAGCTGAACTGCTTTGTTAAAAATGTATTTTTTATAAATTCCCCTCTTTGGTTGGAAATGCAACATTATTGTTGAAAACTCGTATTTTTTGCTAGAAAATAAATCTGTTTTGTTGAAAATTCATCTTTTTTGTTAAGTATTTTGCTTAAGGTTAGAGGATTTGTTAAAAAAATCGTCTCTTTTGGTTTAATTCAACTAGTCGAAAATTCTTTTTTTTTAGTTGAAAATTAATTTTTTAAGCTCAAAATTTGACGATTGCATTTTCTGTTCAGAAAATACATTTTTTAGTTTAGCTGAAAATGTAACTATTTTTGTCGAACAATCTTTTAAACTAAAAATTTAACTATTCCAGTTGAAGATTTATAATTTTAGTTGAATATTCATCTCTTTGGATAAAAATTTAATTTAATTTAGTGAAAATTTATCATTTTTAATCCAACTGTTTGTTATTAACAATAAAACTCTGATTTAGTTAAAATATCAACTATTACATTTATCTTTCTTGGTTCAAAATTCAAACTGCTTGGTTGAAACTTTAACTACTTTCCTAAAAATGCATTTTTTCATTTTAAGGTCCATCAATTTACTTGAAAATTTATTTCTTTGGTTGAAAATTGAACTTTTACATTGAAAATCATTTTTTGTTGAATTAAAAATTAATTTTATTAACTGGAAATTTTTCTGATTTGAAATATCAACGAAAACATTTTTTGTTGAGAGTTCATCTTTTTTTGTTAAAAATTCAAACTATTTGATTTGAAATTAACCTACTTTATAAAAAAATCTTTTTTGTTGTTGAAAATTACTCATTTTAGTTGAAAATTCATCTATTTGATTATTAACTTTTTTGTTGAAAATTCAACTACTTCGGTCAAATAATTATGATGTTGATATTTCTGTCTACTGGTCGTTCCAATCTTTTTACTTAACATTGATTTTTAATAGTCACAATTAAAAATCAATGTTTAATAAAAATATCGAAAAAACCAGTAGACAGAAACATTAACATCATAATTATTACGTATAACCCTGGTGAAGAACCTTAGCATAAACAATTTTACTTGGGTCAAAGTTGAACTACTATGTTGAAAAATCATTTTTTTGATTCAAGATTCAAAACTTCAGTTAAAAATTCTGAAAATTTAACTATTCACATTTTGATTGAAAACTGCTATATTTTAGTTGAAAATTAAAATATTTGTTAAAAAATTCATGTATTTTGGTCAAAATTCGTTTTTGTTTTTGGTAGAAAATAATCTTTTTGGTTGAAAATTGATCTATTTTAGTTGAAAATTCAACTATTTATTAGAAAAATCATGTATTTTGTTAAAAATACGTATTTTTAAAGAAAATTATTCTTCTTGTTTAAAAGTTCATCTTTGTAGGTTGAAAATACAACTATTTGATTGAAAATTCAACTATTTTATTGAAAATTCAACTATTTTATTGAAAAATTAATCTATTTTTTAAAAAACTCGTGTTATTGGTAGAACAATTATCTTCTTGGTGGAAAATGGATTTTTTTCGTTGAAAGTTAAACTATTTAGTTAAGAATTATCCTTTTTTGATTAAAAATGCAACTTCTGATTGAAAGTTGAACTGCTTTGTTAAAAATGTATTTTTTTAAATCCACCTCTTTGGTTGGAAATTCAACATTTTTGTTGAAAATTTGTATTTTGTTAGAAAATAAATATGGTTTGTTGAAAATTCATCTTTTTTGTTAAGTATTTTGGTTAAGGTTAGAAGAGTTGGTAAAAAAAATCGTCTCTTTTGATTTAATTCAACTAGTCGAAAATACTTTTTTTTTAAATTAATTTTTTAAGCTAAAAATTTGATAATTGCATTTTTCGTTCAAAAAATACTTTTTTTAGTTTAGCTGAAAATGTAACTATTTTGGTCGAACAATCTTTTAAACTAAAAATTTGACTATTCCAGTTGAAGATTCATAATTTTAGTTGAAAATTCATCTCTTCGGATAAAAATTTAATTTAATTTAGTGAAAATTTTTGTTGAAAATTTGTCTTTTTTTTAATTCAACTGTTTGTTATTAAAAATAAAACTTTGATTTAGTTAAAATATCAACTATTACATTTATCTTTTTTGATTCAAAATTCTAACTGCTTGGTTGAAACTTGAACTACTTTCCTAAAAATGAATTTTTTTAATTTACTTAAAAATTGATTTATTTGGTTGAAAATTTAGCTTTTACATTGAAAATTATTTTTTACTGAATTAAAAATTAATTTTATTAACTGGGAATTTTACTTATTTCAAATATCAACGAAAACATTTTTCGTTGAGAGTTCATATTTTTTGGTTGAAAATTCAAACTATTTGATTTGAAATGTACTTACTTTATAAAAAAATCTTCTTTCTTGGTTGAAAATTCATCATTTTAGTTGAAAATTCAACTATTGGATTATCAACTTTTTTGTTGAAAATTCATCCTTTTTATTGAAAATTCGACTACTTCGGTCAAATAATTATAATGTTGATGTTTCTGTCTACTGGTCGATTCAATATTTTTACTAAACATTGATTTTTAATAGTCACAATTAAAAATCATTTAATTCAAAAAATCAATTAAAAATTAAAAATAGTCACAATTAAAAATCAATGTTTAATAAAAATATTGAAACAACCAGGAGACAGAAACATTAACATCATAATTATTACGTATTACTCTGGTCAAGAACCTTAGAATCAAAAATTTTACTTGGGTCTCGACTTGGGTCAAAGTTGAACTACTATGTTGAAAAATCATTTTTTTGATTCAAGATTCAAAACTTCAGTTAAAAATTCTGAAAATTTAACTATTTCCGTTTTGGTTGAAAACTGATATATTTTAGTTGAAAATTCAAATATTTGTTAAAAAATTCATGTAGTTTGGTAAAAATTCGTTTTTTTTTTTTTTGGTAGAAAGTTAATCTTCCGGGTTGAAAATTGATCTATTTCAGTTGAAAATAATTCCACTAAATAGTTGAATTATTCAATTAGTTAGTAGAAATTTCATGTATTTTGTCAAAAATACGTATTTTTGAAGAAAATTAATCTTCTTGTTTAAAAGTTCATCTTTGCAGGTTAAAAATGCAACTATTTGTTTAAAAATGTAATATTTTATTGAAAATTCAAATATTTTGTTCAAAAGTCATATATTTTGTTCGAAAATAAAAACGTTTTGTTGAACAGTTGTCTTTTTGGGTATAAAATTTGTACTTTTGGATTGAGAATTGATCATTGTTCTTAAAAAATTAACTTCTTTGTTAAAAATTCATCTTTGTAGCTTGAAAATTCAACTTATTTCAACTTGTTTCAAATTATTCTTTTCTTGTTGAAAATTCAACATTATGTTGACAATCTAATATATTTCGACTATAAATCTAAAGAATAAAAACGGTTTCATATTGAATTCAGCATGATTTTCACATTAATTTTATTTGAAAGAATTCATTCACCTAGTATTCTCCTATTTTCGTGAACAATCATCCTATTTCCTATGTTTTGAGAGAATTTGGGGCTACGTTACCTTACGTTAGGGGCGCGGTGAAGGGGAGGGGGTAAATAATAGCCCAAAATTGGTAACGTAGTTTATGGACGGCCCCTTATTTGTTACACATAAAACATTAGTGTGAAAGAAGCTTAAAAAGCAACCCTAACTTGCTATGTAGCGCGCAAGATCGCCAAGCAAAGGTGAGGGTGGCTGAGGCAGGAGCGATCAGTGTGGCTCTCGCTACTCATCATATCCTATCGAGCTTAAAAAATCTACCCTTGTACATCTTCACAGTGGATCAGCACACGATAGCTTATTACCGACGGTTTGTATATTTTCTAACTACATATTTCTACTCTTCATTTTTTTATTCATTTTAAATTTTTTGAACAGTTTTTTAAATTTTCCTGTCAGCATGAATGTGACACTGTTGCACTTATTGCTGAATTTTATTCTGTGTACAAATTTCCAATTGAGCCTAAATTTTTAAGGATGCGTTTACTTTTTTAACTTTATGCTATTTCAATTTGTGTTTCTTCCTATATTGTAGTAGTTTAATTGGCCGTTAAATGATTAGAATAGATAAACAAATTACAGTAACGTCAAAAATAATCAGAACTGCCCTATTCTCGAAAAACATACATTTCTCCTTTATAAATAAGTAGAGCTAATGGACGATTCACGAAAATTTATTTTTATACATCTTCTTCTTGTGTATTTAGATGGGATGAATTTATTGAATTTCTTCTGGCGGACTATTCCTTATTTCCCATTCAAATATTCATTATTTTCCCCACAGTCCATAAATCAAATTCAAATCTCGTACAAACCATTGAAATAAATATATCACAAAAGAATAAATGTTATAAAACATGGTACTAAATGCAAAGGATAATTATTTACCCCTGCCTTTTACCAAAATTAGAACATTTTTCATTGCTCCCCTTTTTGTCTTGAATCTTCCCTTTGTGAATTTACATATAAAGGCGCGTTCTAACCCATAAAAAGGATGGGCTTTTGCGCATGATTTTTCTACATTCGAGAATCTTATATTTATTTATTAACTGCTCAAATCATCTTTTAATAAGAGTAGATTTCAATCTGAAAAAATTCCCAACATGTTATTTTGTTGTAAGAGAACAAAAAAACTAAAATGGGAGCAATAAAGCATCCTAGACATACAATCTTTATGCCTTGGAACATTGCCAACCAGGGAGAAAAATCTCGTTTCTCCTCTAAGTGTAGAACTTGGACAAGTCCTATATAACTATTCAACTGTTGCCCGACTTGTTGCGCCGACGAATAAACTGCATTTCACACAAGAATTTCTTCACGTGTCATATCATGATTCACCATCTAAGCTTTCAAGTTTTTTACTAAAGCGAAGTAAAAATCCTCAAATTAATAACATCATTTGAGTTGACAAAAAAATTATGGTTTGGAACTCAAAAAAAGGACGAAAAATTTATTTTAAATTTAATATTTTCTGTTCAGTTTTGAAAAACTGTAAATTTTGATAATCTAAATAATATTTCACATTGCCAACAAAACTATAACAAACCATGAGTATAATAAACTAAATTGAAGATATTAATCGACTTAAAATTTTTTTTCAACTTTTTCGGATGCCAGAGCACACCTATTTGTCACATTTTAAAATAAATTTTAGTTAAGTGTAGCAGAACAGTGAATGTACTATCATTCAATTGCATTCAATCGGGAAGAGTGAAAACGCTAAAATTAATGGAATCGTTCCAGCCCAGTGAAAAAATCGTGGGTTGGCATCTGAAAAATTAAAAAAGGAGCAAATTTCAATACATTTAATACCTTCTGTTCGGTTTTTAGACTTAAAAACTTTTAAAAAAACCGATTGGTTAAACAGTTACAATAATAAAAATTTGTAAAAGTTAAAAGCAACATTTTTGCTCAATTTTAAATTTTTCATAAAATTATAAATTTAACAAAAAAATGTTTACTTAATTCATAATTGTTTGTTACTGTTCACTAGCAAAAACTGTACATACAAAACGCTTGCCATAATTTTCGAACGAATAGGACATTCTGTTTAATTGTCTACAATTTTAATTATCAAATCCGAAAACCGAAGAGAAGATTTCTTCAGAAGATTCATCGATTCAAAATTTAAAAAATTTTTTTGTCAAGCCAAGACAAACATCTTTTTACTAGGCCAAAAAAATGCACAGTAAGGTGATTTAAAAATTCTGTTTGAATCAGAAAACGCACACTAGCCTAAGTTATACCTGGTTAGCCTAAACAAATTTCAAACAAAACAAAATCGGATATGATTTTTAGGCCCCTATTTGAGTTTTGCATTTTTGTATTAATTTGTTGTTGTTTTTATTTCCTCAATATATTGAATATACATGTATTAAATTTGTATACATATAAAATTATCCCCTATTACTAACATTTTAAATAATTCAGTGAAAATAAAATTAAACTCATTTTTAAGGAAAATAATACATTTTTTTACTTTTTCCAAATTTTGCTATAATAAGTAACTTTTTAAATTTACCTATTGTATTCTGTAGTTTACACACAATATGTCAAACTATTATATGAAAATGTGAAACAAGTAAGATAAAATTATTATTTAAAATGTAATGTAATGGGGATAATTTAAAAGGGGATTATATTCCATATTATGTATAACAATTTAATAAATGCATTTCCAAGACATTGATAAGATAAAAACAATAAAAAATTAGTAGAAAAGACAAAACTAAAATAAAGGACCTCTAAATCATATCCAATTTTTATTATTTTTTTATTTTAAATTTTAAACATGCACTTGAGCGTGTGTGTTCAGATACATAAATACTTTTTTAGCCTTATAAAATGAATCGCCTTAATGCACAATAAAGCCTAGGCTATTATTGTGATGATTTATTCCACAATAGTATTAAAATCTTGAAAGTAATTGCGCTTAAATGTAGAATAAGTGAAAAAAACATGATAAATCCATTTCTTCAAAAAAAAAATGAGTTATACATGGTTTTAAAATCCATGCTATTATTGGATAACCAGCTAGATGGTTTCCTTTATATTTTGAATTATTTTGAATTCCTCTATTTGAATTTTTCTTATATCGCTGGTGTTTTTATAATAAAGCATTTGTCTAATCATTGAAGAATCAGCACGAATGGATTCATTATGTTTTGTTCGCTTACTCCTGAAATAATCCAGTCTCGTATGAAAACAATATCCTCTCGATATATACAAATGTATACCGAAATGCATCAAATCAGCGGTTTGTCTTTCGTATGTATATTTTTTTGATGAAAAAATTTTTTTCTAGTTGACAATTGGAAATAAACCTTTCATAAAGTTGTAAAAATAGAACATATCGTCAATCCCTGATATCAAAGCTACTGTGAGCAGTGGCACACTCGCCTACATTAAAGGGTGTTCCACATCAATAACTTCACCGTTTATATTCGTTGATGGCACCCCTAAATATGTGTTCGCCGCCTATCTTCCTAAACAAATAAAAATATACCCTAAATTATATTTTTATTAATTTGTTTTTCTTGTTTATTTCTGCTAATTTTGGTTTATTGTGTTTATTTTTTTATCTACCAATCAATATTGCACATTAAAAAAAGTGTAATATTGATTTTCTTACGCTTTCCGTCAACTGGTGCAGCTGTGAGGGAGAGCATGACAAAAATGTTCAAAGATTAATATGCCCCAGTGAATAACCCCTCGGAATAACCGCTCAGAGCATTCAAGCTAGAAATTCTTTAGAATGTGGGAATGCAACCACGGAAAAAATTAATTAATAAAATATGAGAATAAACGCAGGAAGGATATTAAAGGCGTGCCTTATAATCCCCTCAGTGGTCGCTACAATTTGCTATATAAACCAGTATGAGAATATTACAAATATCAATATTATATATGGGTCATCAGAACTTTGCATGAAATTTTTTTTGAATTCCATTCTTTCGTCAATTTTACTTCTCTTTTAAAACCTGCATAAAATAGGCAATTGATAACCGATTTCGGTTATTTATAAATCCACACATCTCTTGAAAGTCTTTAGAAACTTTTAAAATAACTTGAAATCTTTAGAATCCTTTGGAATTCTCTTAAATAATGTTTTATGTATTCCTTAAAGTTCTCTAGAAATTCTTTAAGATCTATTAAAATTAGGGTAACTAGAAATCATTTGAAATTCCTTGGATTTGAATTAAATAAAAATTATTCATTAAATTTATCTTAAAAAACCGTTTCACGTCCTTTGATTTTTATTTTCTAGAATGAAAAACATAAACGATTTTGAAATTCACAACAACCAATTTTTTAATGTTGGGAGTTATACATTTTTTGTTAACGAAATCTCTTGAAAGTCTTTTGAATCTTTCAAACCTTCCAAAATAACTTAAAATCTTTAAAATCCTTTGTAATTTGTCTATATCCTTCATATCCCTTAAAACTGGTGAAATCTGTAGAAATTCCTCAAAATAACATTTAATTCATTCTTTAAAGTACTCTAGAATTTCGGTAAGATCCCTGGTAATGGTAAAAATCCATTAAAGTAAATATAGAATATTATTTGAAATTTCTCAGATATAAAATAAAAAAAATTAAAATTATTAAATCAATTTCTTTAAAAAAAACTGTTCAAATAAAATGCACGCACGTTCACGTCCTTGGTTTTTTATTTTCTAATATTACAAATATAAACAATTAAAACCTTCGTAATATCAAAATTTTAAATATTGAAAGTTATAAACATTTATTGAAACGAGTTAAATACTTTAAGAAATGATTAATCCTTGTTAGTAAGATATGTTTGAAAAAACTTTCGTAATTTTAATATTTACATGGATTTGAAATTTACATGTACAATTGATAATTCAGAAATTGTTAAATTTGAAATGTTCAAAAATATTGTCTAATGTTATTATATGAAAATTAGAGTGGGACGATGGTCGTGTGGGCTAAGGCGTAGGCTTTGGACCCACTCCGTCGGCTTGCGGGTTCGATTCCAGCCTCGCACTCTGGAAGAGCCCCTGCAGCCCCCCCCCCCCCCATTCCCCGCAAAGTAAACGTGTGGGGTGTGTGGAAAGGAATAAGGGAGAGAGGTAAAGGAAAATGTAAATTCAACCCTTAGGGGAAACATTAGGAACTTTCATTCCATTCCACTAATTGTCAGTTAAATTCAACTAATAATTTTCAGTAGAAAAATGCACCAAAACCATAGTGAAAATATTAAATAAAAATTGTTTAAATTCAAACGCTATTAATTTGAAATTGTCTCAGCACTAAAAACAATATATATATATATATATATATATATATATATATATATATATATATATATATATATT
>CAKNXH010055828.1:0-32402 GCA_932178445.1 Andricus quercusramuli | reverse complement strand
ATATTTGTGTGTGTTTATATATAGCTATCTCGATTGCAGATTGCTATATATATATAGCAATCTGCAACCGAGATGGTTGCATGGACTATACATAGACATGGAGATTGTGATGAGTATGACCTCCTAAAGACAATATAAGTCAAGACGCTAACCATATAAGTACAAAAGGTATTGTTTAACGAGTCTTCTATAATTAGATATTATTAGCATATACGTTATATTAACACACCCAATATCTAGGGCTTCCACACAATCACTGAAGTCACTTTTAGTCACTTTTTTCTTTGAAGCCCCTTTTTTAAGAGAAGTTCACTATAGTCACTTTATTTTAAGGAAAAGGTCACTATTATCACTCTAATCCATCTCATTTCCGATTTTATCTAAACAAAAAGAACATTTAATTTGTGATTGATTCTAAACCAATCTAACTTCAGCTTCTAGCCAATTCAGAACTCCTCATCAGGATTATTTAAAGGAAAACTGCAGATATGAAAAGTAAGAATTTTGCTAATTAAAATTCACATAATACCTGAAAATATAAACTATAGATATTTATACCAAAATTTGCTTTGTTTAATTTTCTATTTGACTAACCTATAAACATTCTTTTTTACAACAAGTATAAAGAATCAATTCAACCAATTATAGCTGGTCTCAGTTTTTTGTTAATTAAATGAACCTCCTTTATACTTTTAACCGGACCTTCAATCATATCAATTATATTTCCCCAATTTCTACATAATTTCTCTTGAATACATTTTCTATAGAAAGAAACATTAAAATTTGTTAATTAATTTATGTATGAAATTTGTATAGTAACCTTTGTTATGAAAATGCCATTTAACACTACTGAAAAACCCGAAGTCGGGATTTTCAGTAGGGAACATCAGACTTCACTCGCGTTTGAAAACCTTATTTTCCCCTTTATTAAAGAAGTCTTTCTTTTTTTCTTCTACTTTCAAGAAAAAGTTGCCACTTTATTGTTTTCTTTGTTTGTTAAATACGAACTCAATTAATAGAACCCAATTTTTGGTTGAAAGTTAATTCTTTTTTTTTAAACGTTGGTATAATTTTGGACCAGTTTTTTTTAGTAAAAAACGATCTTAGTTGTTTTTGGTTTACTAGTCAATATATTTAACAAAGTTATAGATAAACGTTTATTTTTTCTGCCTGCTGGCCTTAAAAAATTGACTTGCTTACACTTCCATTTTTTACAGAATTTTCTTAAAACTAACCCTTAACGCCTCGCTCGCATGTCCCTACTTTCTCGCATTGCCTCGCTTGCCAACCCCTGTTTTCGCGGCTAATACCTTCTACTTATCTACTATTTAAAATATTTACAGCTTACTTATATCTACTTCCTCTCCTATTTACAATCTTTCCTTCTCCATTCCTCTTCCTCCTTCCTTCTCTTCTTCTCCATCTTACCCAACACTCCCTTCACCCATGCTACTACCCTTTTTCTCCCCTTTTCATGCATCAATACCCCCATGCTTATCCCACTCCTTTCCACCTCTACACACTCATCCAACCAGTGCTCCACTCTTGCATCCCCCTTCCCACACAGTTCACACATCCTCTTCTCCCGAGAGAGCCAGAACCTATTGAAACCCTCCATGCTCATCTTCGCTATAAGCTCTTGACTTCCTTTCTCTCCTTTCTCACATAAATATTGCGCTCTTGCCCTTGACATAATATTTAACAAAGTTATAGACAATGACGTTTCGCTCACTTGACGTAGGGCCTCATCAGGTTAATGTTAACCAAGAATTAATAACCAGTAGTATAAACAAGCGAAGTTTCGTCATTAAAATTTCAAAAATTGTATAGGTTATATAAAGTTATAGGATTGTTCATAGTTATAGGTTGTAAAAAAGTTGTGGAAAACTTGTAAACAATTTTATCATTTCTTCCACCCATTGCAAAAAGTAGTTCATTCTAATTAATAGAGGAGACACTAGTTGACACATGTGAAAGAAATTCTCTGAGATGGTTTGGACATGTTGAGTGAATGAAAGATGAACGACTAACGAAACAAGTGTATTGGGGTAAACTTAATGGCAGTGTGCCCAGAGGCAGACCACGGAAAGAATGGTTTGAATGTGTAAATGAAACTCTAATTCGAAGAGACATAAGAAGCCATAGAAGCACAAAAGCTTCTATGAAAAAATGCATGGACGTGAAGGAAGCTAGAGAGGTATGCCAGGACAGAAAAGTATGGCGACAAAAAGTTTATAGACAGAGTGACAGTACAGTGAATAACGCCTGAAAACAAAAGACCTTGGATACAAATGGGTCCAAGTGAGGAACCTCACATAACAGCCTTATGAGGCTCTTCACTTGTGGTGATCGCTAGAGAGATTGATCAGCGACCTGGGTCGGAGCAGTGTTGCGGAACGAACGTGTTATTTAAATAAATAACACGGGAATTCTAGATCAATCTAAAAATCGTTACCCCCTTCCTCACATTACTCTCTTCATCACCGAGTGAGTCTCGCTTATCCCGAAAGGGAAATGGCTTAATGGTATAATAATATCAATTATACGGTAGGCCAGCACTTTTGTTAAACCGTACCTCTACCCATAGAGAAGCTACGTTTAACAAGTGTATAGGCAAAATATCGTCGCCTATAACGTTGTTAAATATATTAACAAGTAACCCGAAAACAAGTAATATCGTTTGCTAATTAGTTTTGTTTGAAATGTCTACTATTATATTTTTTGTTTAAAATTGTATTATTTGGTTAAAAATTAAACTTTTTGTTGAAAAGTCGTCTCTTTTACTTGAAGTTTTTACTATTTCGTTCTAAATGGAACTTTTTGGATAAAAATTAACTTTTTTCTTGAAAATGTACCTTCAAAGAATAAAAGTCAAATATTTTCTAAAACATTCGACTTTTTAGTTTGAAAACTCAACTTTTTTGTTAAAAATTCATCTCTTTTGTTAGAAAATTCACCTTCTATGGTTGAAAACGCAACTATTTTGCTGAAAATTTATCTTTTCGGGAATTTTTCTGTTTAAATATACGGAATTGAGCTACATATTCCAAAAAAACATTCAAAACTACTGTTTTCAAAGCTACTGTTTTTTCACGCATCATTGAACACGGTACGTCCCCCCGCGGCTCGTCTCATCCTAAACCGCTGCGCGGCGTCAATTCTCGGAAGCCTCAAATCAAGTTCCTTTTTATCCAAATTCGAGTGCATCTAAAAATTAAAAGAATTCAAAATTGCAAATCGTTTAAAATAAGAAATTTTTTAATTACAAATCATCAAAATTGAACTTTTCCAAAAAATTTCAAAATTACATATCTTCAAAATATAAATCTTATAAATTGAATAATTTTAAATTCTATATTTTAAAAATTTAAGAATTTTCAATCGTAACTTTTCTAAATTACGAAACTTTCAATTGAGAATAATACACTTAAATGTACAATTAAAATGCTGTAATTCTAAAGATTCACATTTGAAGTTTTTACGATTTGGAAGATTTAGAATTGAAAACTCTTGACGTTTTATCTTCAAGATCACCAAAATTTGAGAATTCTGAATTATACATTTTTAAAATTGAAGAGTTTTCTGTCGTAAATCATAAAAATTGAACTATTAAAAAAAATGTAACTTTGAAAATGACATCTTTCTAAATTATGCATATTAAGAATTGAAGATTCTTGAATTGCAAGTCTTCAAGATATACCTATTTCAAAAAGATGTTCCTTTCATGATTTTAAACTATAAGAATTAAAAATCAAGCAAGCTAGTGAATTTTTTATTGTAAATAGCTTAAAAATGGATCCTGTCGAAAATAGAAAACATCAGAAAGACTCAGAATTTCAGAATCACCATAAATAATCCTGTAATAACTTTAGATTATGATTATTAATTATATTGCATAGTACTTTAAATTGAAGCATTTATTTTTATTTGATAATTAGGCTATCACACTTAAAAAATGGGTTTTAAGTACGCTATTTGTGCTAGTTTTTTAAATTATCAGTTGAGGTATTAACTTTATATTTTTAACAACAATTGAGAAGATTTTAATTCTTTACTAAAGGTTTTGGATATTTTTACTTCTTGAGTAATTTGTCGCCAAATATAGAAAAGTAGATGATCAGATCTAACGGTGTATTCAGTGAACAGTGCAAAGCCCGTTAAATTAAAAAGAAATTTAAATAATTTTGGGGGTAGTAGTTATCTAAAAAATTATGAAAAAGACTTTGTTTTTATGGATATTTTTCTACAGAATGATGAAAAAAGATTGAAATTATACTATAATTTTAGATACATCGATTTTCTATCGGGTTATTGATTTCTTAAAACATTACGTGACAGTACCCATTTACCCCCCCCCCCCCCTACTTCCTCCTGTAACAGAAAAAAATCTGTTACGTAATTCATGAATGGCTCCTCAAACGGAATTGTTCTGGATTAAAATGTTGACACTCAATACTTCATGGAGGGAATTAAATTGGCTTCATCTTTGAGGTCGTCTGATGGTATTAAAGAGGATTATATTGATTCAAATTGTACCATTCTCAAAAGAATAGAAATGTGTTCAGACATTCGGTAAAATTAAGCAGGAGTAAAATGAGACCAACTTTTTTTGACAAAATGAATTAAAATCTATCCGTCAAAAACGATATTGTTATTGGTTCCAAACTTTACAAATTGAAGGATATACAATACCGTCCAGGAGTATGAGGACACATAAAGAAAACTAGCGTTTAAGAACATGCACGCACTTCTCGGGTGATATCTCCAAAATAAAAGAAGGCATAATAAGTTCTAAGGAATAGCTAAATATTTGATTAAATTCTACTTCAAATGAGCCTTATTTGAAGTATTTTTGATAAATAGAGATATGTTGGTTAGTAAGAAAGACCAGGCTAATTTCTGATTTTTGCCAATTTTCGAAATTCAACTTCCACTTCTGGAAAAATCTAGGGAAATAATGCAAAAACTTGAAAGTTACAAAAAATAAACCTTGAAATCTCATTTTTGAAATGAGCCCAACAAACTGCCAAAAATTTCAATGGTTCTCGAGTAATCATAAAAAATGTAGGAGCGTCCGCAAGACGAAAATCGCTGGATCAACCTGCTAATGCAGTCTTATCTCTGTTTTCCTTGTGTCGACAAAGGGCAATATGATCGAACACCACGCGACCGATTACCTCTACATTTTTTATGATAATTCGAGAACCAGTGAATAATTTTACCGTTTCATGGGCTCATTTTAAAGAGGACATTTCGAGTTTTATTTTTAAAATTTTTTAAATGCTTATTACTATTTCCCTAGATTTTGCCAGTAGTTGAAGTTGAATTATAAAAATTAAAAATTGGCAAAAATCAGAAATTAGCCCGGTCTTTCCCAACTCAGTCTCTATTTAGCGAAAATACTCTAAATAAGGTTCATTTATTGCAGAATTTAATAGTCTTCCCAACTGTTTTCTAGAATTTATTCTATCTTATTTTGTTTTGGATAAATCTCACGAGAAGTGAATGCATGTTTTTAATCGCTAAACTTGTAGGTGTCGTCATACTCGGCACTGTATTAATAGTGTATTGTGTACAAAGGTATGATTTACAAGTTTATTACGTCTGAAATTTAAGGTTAGATAGACGCAGCCATAATCGTTCACGGGCGACTGCGAATGCGCATGCACGTAGTACGCTTATGAGTCCATAATACTCCTAGGAGTATCATGGATTCATTATTGTACCGCGCGCATGCGGATTCGCTCGCTGCTTCTATTGTGTAAACGGCTACTTGCAGAAATAAAAAGACACTAATAAATTGCGTAAATCATGCCTTCGTTACATAAATAATTTTAATTCTTTTAAATTTACGTCTTACCGGGAATATATAAAATGTGTCGAAAATTGAATTATTGTTAATTGTTATTTAGCTGGAGGCCTGCGGACGATTTTTATGTTGCGGTAGCAGAAAAGGCAGTACTTGTAAGGAAAACGAACCTCCACAAGCACGAGTCAGAAGGGGTGCTAGAGGCCCTACCCTTGGAGAGGCCTCAGGGCCCGAACATGAAGGAAATGGAATTTTGGGAACTGTACCCATCAGTCCGAGTCCGGCCTCCACCTCATCGCAAGAGGATTCTTGCAAACCACCCCCGAGAAACTGTTATCGACTCGTTATCTTGGGTAGTGCCCGTGTCGGCAAGACTGCCGTTGTAGCAAGGTAATTTAATTCAACTTCTATAATAATTTTTCACATATATACATCGACATCTTCAAATGAAAAGGAACTAACTTGTTAGTGATACTTTGAAAGCTTATATCTCGGGTGTTGAACTCGAGAAGATAGAATTTTTCAAACTAAACCAACGTGTTAGTGTTCTATCGTTTAAAAAGCAGGTACACTCAACTCCCGATATAAGGACGATTTCGGGCATAGCGTGCAGTGGCTTTCACCATAAATCGAGGGAATCCAAATGCAAATAGGCAGAGTATCATGAACCATTCCTGTTGGATTTGGACGTATGCTATAGCAGCTGACGAAACTAACGCGCTGCAAGTACTGCCCTCATGCTGTTTGTCACGCTTGACTGAGCACCGCCTCTCTCTCAGTCCTGCTACCCCCGTATCACAGAAATGCCGATGACTTAAATTCTAGGAATATCTTAAATTGAGGATTCTTATATCGGGAGTTGAGTGTATCAAAATCTTGCTTTTGAAAAGTGATTTGAATTAATCTTCAAATGCATTCTTTTACTTTGTGCACATTGAACTTCCTATGTTTCCGCTCACTTATCGCGTGCTTTTGTCTCTTCATTTTTTTTCGACCACCCACCTCACACTGAGCTTCAAGTGATCATTAAGGTTGTCCAAAAATACATCGGAATTTTTTTTCTTCGAATCTGCGTGCATATCGTCCTAAATTTGTTTGAATCGACAGAAAAATAAATGCGTTTTTTTCAATTAAATCTAGAGGTTCCGCAAGCCCCATAAGGTTTAATATGTATTTCACATCAGAAAAAAGACGTTTTTGCAAATTTCATTCATAATCGTCAATAGTAAGTGAATCGAGTTGAAGCTCAACATTTTTTTTAACATTAGCTATAGAATAAAAATAAATAATTAATTGCACAATATTCATCCTATAAGTCTGTTGCATCAGGTCCCAAAGTATCCCATAAATGTAAAATTGGGTTTTGCGCTCGGTTTCGCGATTTTTTTACGCTAATTATGATTGTTTTGTGGTTTTCTGACAGAAATTGTTTCTAATACATAAAATATTATTTTCTATTGATAATTAGATGCTTAAATACATTGTTTAAACAATTTGTCATTGTTTTTAGAATTTTTTTCTTAAAATATAGTTAGAAAATCGCGGTTCTTCCAAATGTTTCCACTTATTTTCAACTTTTCAATTAGACTGAGGTAATAATTCATTTAAGTGAACAAAAATAATTATGGTCTTAAACGCATCTCAGGGGACCATCGTACCTGACCCAAATTATTATGGCCAACGGCCATACCACGCTGAAAAACCCAGTTCTCGTTAGATCACTGAAGTTAAGCAGTGTTGGGGGCGATTAGTACTTGGATGGGTGACCGTTCGGGAATTACTACTAACTGCGTGCTGTTGGCGTGTCGTGGGGGTGGTGAACCCACACTTGTAGTTATTTACTACAAGAAACTATCCACCTAGAAACACTACCCGAATCGGGTAGTGTCACGCCTACCCCGAAAGGGAAATGGCTTAATGGTATACATTATTGTTTATAACTATCTTCTCCTATATTAATGCTAGTTATTTCCGGTAACAATTATTGCAATTCAGTAAAAATAATTTTTTCAACAAATTTTAAAAAATTTTCAAACAAATTATTATTGTTTATAACTGTCTTTCCCTATATTAATTCTGGATAGTTGCGGTTTTTTCTGAATTTTTTTATTTCGTGTTCACTTTTCATTTAGTGAGGTAATAATTATTGCAACTACCAAAAAAAATTTAAAATATGTCTTACGCAAGTTTTTATTCATTAAAGAAGACGACGATTAGAAGTAGAAAGTCCAAACATAATTTTCGTAAAATTTTAAACAAGAATCTTCTCAAACATTTTAATATCATTAATCAAAATACAACTTTGTAATTTCGTATCATACTTACGGGCGATTTAAAAACTACGTTACCAATTTGAGGAGGGAAGAGGGTCGCAACAAAAATGCTACTGTTTAATAATAATTTAATAAGTTTGAAAATCACTTTTATATTTCGGACTTCACACTTTCTCCTATGCCCCTCCCCGTTCCCTATTTTCAAGAATCTTCCCCTCTTTTCCCTTTTTCTTATTTTTTTGCCAGAATGCAAACTGAATTAATAGAACCGAATAAGAAATTCCACTACTTTTGGCTAAAAATTCATTCTTTTTGGTTGAAAAGTCTACTATTACATTTTTGGTTTGGAATTCTTTTCGGTTGATTCAAAATTCTACTATTTGGTTGAAAATGTAATTATTTTCTTGAAATGCAATTATTTTTTCAAAAAGTCGCCTTTTCAGACAAAAAGTTAACTACTTGATTACAAATTTAACTTCTCGGTTAAAAATTATTTTTTGGAGGAAAAGTTTCATCTCTTTAGTTGAAACTTAAAGTTTCTATTTTTGGTTGAAAATTCATGTATTTTGTTGAAAATTCTTTTACTTCATAGAAACTTAGTATTCTGGGATCAAAATTCATATTTTTCGTTGAAAATTCTACTGCATAGTTGAATGTTAAACTCTTGTGTTTAAAATTAATTTTCTTATGATTTTTCATTTTAGTTGAAAATTCATCTCTTTAGTTCAAAATTCAACCATTTCGTTGAAGATTCGTATTTTTGATTGGATTCAACAGTTTTTTATTTGAGTCAAAATCTTTCTTGGTTGAAATATAAACTAATACATGTTTTGTTGAGATTTCATTCTCTTTGGTTAAAAAATCAACTGCTTGGTTTAGAGTTGAACTAATTTTTTAAAAATCCATTTTGATGTGTAAACATTTTAGACCTCTTTCTATTAAAAAAATTCTTATTTCCGAACTTATTGCTATTTTCGGAAACATTAAAAGTTGATGTTTTTTCAAACAACTTCTCATCAAATTAACGCATACTGCCTTTCATTTATGCCCATAAAATGGGTACTTTTATCACCTTTTATGCAATAATTGAAAGAAAATTCACAGTTTATTATTATTAAAACTAGGATACTTGTTCCACCTATTGGAAAATAGATGTCTGGAAACTTTTGCACGGCATTACATATAAGAGAAAATAACATTTTTATACTCCTACATGTACGTGAGCTATTATTTGCTTCATGTAAGATTTCAATTTCAGTTAACGCTTACCGAAGATGTTGACACATAAATCTTTTTTGGGTCGTAGTTTAGAACGCACGTGATGTTTTTTTTTTAATTTACAATTTTAGTGGAAAAATCCTCTCTTGCATGAAAATTGAACAATTCCGTTGAGATTTCTATTTTATAGATTGAGAATTAATTTTTCAACTGAAAATGTAATTATTCCATTTTTGGTAAAAAATTAACTTTTTGTTGAAAATACATATTTTTGGGTAGAAAGTTCAACTGATTTAAAGAAAATGCATGTCTTTTGTTGAAAATTCGTCTTTTTTTGGTAAATGATAAATTTACTTTGTTGAACATTTATCTTTTTAGTTGAGGATTCAACTATTTTATTGGAAATTTCTGTTTTTTTGGTAGAAAATACATCTTCTTTGTTGAAAATTCAACTATTTGGTTGTAAATGCAACTGTTCTGTTAAAAATTAATTTTTTTTTTAAATTGAACTGTTTTGTTGAAAATTTAACTATTTGGTTGAATCTTTTGGCTGAACCTTTCTTGATTGAAAATTGACTTTTTTATTTCAAATTGATCTTTTCGGGTATAAAAGTCAACTATTTTTTAAAGAATTCTACTTTTCAGATTAAAAACTTGACTCTTTTTTGGAAATCCTTCTTTTTTGATAGAAAATTAATCTTCTGGATTTGTTTAAAAATTCAACTATTTTGTTGAAAGTGTAATTATTTTGTTAAAAATTCATCTGTTTGGTAGAAGATGAATCTTCTTTGTTCAAAATTGAACTATTTCGTTGTAAATGTTGTAAACGCAACTGTTTGGGTAAAAATTAATTTGTTGTTGAAAATTCAACAATTTTTTAAAAATTCTTCTTTTTCTGATTGAAAATGAACTTTTTTGTTGAAAGTTCATCTTTTCAGGTATAAAAGTCAACTTTTTTTCAAACATTACACTTTTTAGATTGAAAACCTAACTCTTTTTTTGAAAATTCTTCTTTTTTGGCCAAAAATTAATCTTCTCGATTGAAAATTCATCTTTGTAAATCAACTTTTCAGCTATTTGTTCAAAAACTCAACTATTTTGTTGCAATTTTAATTATTTTGATGAAAATTATTCTATTCTGTTGAAAATTGAACTATTTTGTTATGAAGTCATCTGCTTTAGTCGAAAAATTAACTGTTTGATTGAAAATGTGTCCTTTTGGATTAAGAATTCATCCTTTATGGTAGAAAAGTCATCTATCTTAGTTGAAAATTCACCTTTCTTTCTTTTTGATATGAAATTGAAACCTTATTCTGTTGGAATATTAACTGCATATTACATTTTTGGTTCCGAATTCATCTTTTTGGTAAAAATGAATCTTTTTGTTTGAAAACTTCATTGTTTGAAAACTTTATTGTTTTGTTGAAAATTTGTTAGAAGTTGAACATTAATTTTTTAAGATGAAAATTTAACTGTTTCATTTTTAGTTTTTTAGGGTAAAAAATGGCTCAAATTGATAACGTAGTTTCGTAGTTTATGGACGGTCCCTTCCCGTTATCGTCCCTATATCAATATTGGTATCAGTGGATCATGCTCATGCTCCTATTAAGTTTCATATTCATATCTGTGTGTAGTTTCGAATCGAATTAAAATAAAAGAGAAGACTAGAGGAAAAACTGAAGAAACCATTTTTATCATACCTATAATCGTTTCATGCTCAGTTTAAATGAAAATTCTATGGTTTTAATTATAGTATCAAATTCTCATCATGTTACAATGACCTATAACAATTATTTTTATCTTATTATAGGATCATTTAATATTAGATGCCATCTCTTGAAATTTCCTTATAAAAAGGAACTTATTACAGCTACAGTTACTTCGTGAAAATAGTAACTTTTTTCATTTCCAGTCACTAATTCAAGTAATTTGCAATTCCTGCAAAGTTCTTTTTTTTGTACATACGGAAACATATGCTAAATCTGTGTAAAAAATGAGGGGGAATTCACTTATGAAAAACCCGTACGGAGTAGTAACCTATATTACGTAAAAGAGTATCGCAGCAACAGAATTCACTAAAACAGTAGAATAAGTCAATATTTAAGGGAAGGTACTGTTGCAATTTTATTATTTAAACGTTTATTATTTATTAAACAATCAATTTCGATTTTAGCATCAGTTGAAATCAAATTTAAACCACAACCAGATTGAATTGCTTATAAATAAGCGAATCAAATTAATCTTTCTCTTAGTGAAAACAAAATCATTTTTTCTATTACATAAATCTTCTTGAAAGATTTCCTAATAGCTAGTTATTATTAATTTTTGTGAAAGATTTTACATGATAAAAGATATTAAATGATATTACGATTGCCATTTTATGAATGCTATTAGGTAATTATATTTTTTATGCGTTTTTCTTTTCAGCAGGAGTGCTGCATGTTACGTTTGCCGGATTCGGAATATGTGAATATCTTTTAACAATTTGTTCTTGAAAATGATAACTTCAATGTAAAATATACATAAAACATTAATATTAACTAGCTTTTAAGAAGCTTTGAGAAGAAAATGATTTCTTTCCACGAAAACATGTTCATTTGCATCATTTGTTTATACTATTTGTTAAATTTTGGTTTAACTTTTTTCTTAGAGTATCAGTGCTAATATTAGCTAATAATCTTCATTTAATATCAGTATTGACTAGCTTCCGACAGAACTTATTGGAAGAAAAAAAATTAGACGAATAAACTTTCCCTTAGGGCATATGTTTAATATATATTTTTTATATGTAAAAGTAAATAAATTCCCTGTTAAAAATTTGTCTTGGTTGATAAGCATTTTTGAAATAAGTTCGATTGTATTGAGTGGGAAAGAGGAGATGAAAACCTAGAGGGGAAAAAATTGAAATTTGTTGATATAATTATTCATAGCAATAGCCATTGTTGACGTATGATATAAAGTGTAAGGCATTTTAAGTAAGAGATTAGTGTTTCCAACACTGGCGCACTAAACTGAATTATTTGTTTGTATAAACTGTTTATAACAATTAACTTGTAAATTGAATTAATTATTCATGTTCCTTAAGTATATATATTCAATAAAATAGTGAGTTTGTTTAAGCAATTTTCTTTTAAGTAAAAAATAAAATTTTCGAAATTGCTAATTTTGTCACTACATTTTTGTATATATTGTTGCACAATGAATTATATTGAAAAATCAAAGAGTTGAAGGACCTCAAAATTTTAATGCGGAGAATCGAGTAGGCGAAAATTGCAAAATGGAAATCTTCAAAATTGAACTATTCCAAAAAAAGGATTAAAAAATGCATCATATTCTATTATACGCATAAAATATTGAAGGGTCTACAATTGCAAATATTCAAAATTCAAGAATTTGAAATTGCAATACAAATCTTTAAAAATGAAGAGTTTTTAATTTTGAAAATTTACAATAAAAAGTTATGCGAGTTTTAAGAGTTACAATAATCAAAATCATCACAATGTAAGAATTTTTATTTATGCATCTTCAATATTGTGAAACTTTGAAATAGAAAGATAAACTTTTGTAAATCGTTAAAATTGAAGAGTTTTTCATTTTCACAATTTACACTTAAAAATTATAGTTTCAAGTTTTACAATTAAAAATTCTGTAATTTTGATGCTTTGCAATCTTCGCATTCGAAATTCCTTTATGTTGGAAGATTTGGAATTGAAACCTTGACTTTTCATTTCCAAAATCATCAAAATCCAATAATTTATATTTGAAGGGTGGCAGTAAAGAACAAGATAACCGATAAAATCAAAATTTTCCAGGAAAGCGAAAGCGGAAGTCTTTCTAAATTTAGACAAAAAATGTTTGATTAGCAAGTTATCCACTTTTGAGGAAATATATGTGGAAGTTGATAAACTCAAAGTTACGCTGACGACAAGTTGGTGCTGGTTCGGCTGCGGATTGCGATATAAAATGTAATCTTCAGTTTAAATAAAAAATAAAAACTTTCTTCGAAGATACTGAGTTTCTGAATGAGGGTAATAAAGTTTTGATCTAAAAAAGTTAGCCAATTCGGAGTAAATCGTCCAAGAATTTCGGGGCTACAATTTCGCAGGTTTTGAAAATCGGTTTTCGTTTTGGGTAGCGATTGAAAATCGAATTTTTAAATTTTTTCAGAAATAAAAAGTTTCTTTCGAGATATGGCGAAGCTAAATAAGAATAACAAATGTTTGATACAAACAAAATATTCTGTTCCGAAAAAATTAAAATTTATTCTAATGGAATCGCATTGAGAGAGAAAATTTTTCAGTGAAAGGATTGTAAAAAAAAATATTAAATTTTGTCTAATAAACGATAACAATTTCAGGTCATATAGATGCTGATGCGGGAAAAAATTATTACAATTCTGAAATACTATGCTTAAAGTTGAACTAATCTTTAGATTTCCTTTTTTTTACTATACTATATTAAAAAATGAGGATTCGGACAAATCTTTTTATTACAACGTGTATTTGATTTTGAAGGATCTTTATGCCATAAACCCATTTTCAGAAGAATGTTTTTTATTTAGTTCTGTACTACTTCCCTTCATTAATGAATATTTAAAATTAAATAGTTTTTAATTTTAAATCTTTAAAATTGAAGAATTTTGAATTACAAATCGTTAAAATTGAAGAATTTTCAATTGAAAATCTTAAAAATTAAACTCTTCCAAGGCAACATCAGTTCAAAATTACGTCCTTTAAAAATATAAATCTTGAAAATTGAATAATTTGTAATTCTATATTTTAAAAATTCAAGAATTTTTTATTATAACTCTTCAAAATTGCAGAACATATTTTTTTATACATACATGTCTAAAATTGATGAGTTTTGCAATTGTAACTATTCAAAATTGTGAATCTTTAAAATTGAAGGGTTTCTATTCTTGAAAATTTACAATTGAAAATTCTGTAATTTTGATGATCGTTCAAATTAAAAATTTTCAATTTTGAAAATTTACAATAAAAAATTATGCAAGATTCCAGTTTTAAAATTACAAATCTGTATTTTGATGATTAACGTTCGGAATTTCTTCCATTTGAAAGCTTTAGAATTGAAAACTTGAGTTTGTATCTTCAAAATCAGAAAAATTTAAGAATTTTTAAGATTAAAGATTTTTGTATTGTAAATCTTTAAAATTGAACTATCTAAAAAAACATTCGGTACTGCATCATTCTTAATTACATTCAAAATTGAAGGATCTTCAATTTAAAATCTTCAAAATAGACTTATTTCAATAAGATGTTCAAAATTTTATGTTTTTAAACCATAAACATTTAAAACCAAACAAGTTGGCGAATATTCAATTGTAAACATCTTCAAATGAAAGGCATCAATAAGATTTATAATTCCAAAATGTCTTTTAAATATATGAAGTCTTATATTTAAGTGAAAGTTACAGATTACTGAAAGCCGATTAAAATTAAAATCAAACTAAAATTGTATGAAAGTCGATGACCGGAAACTGGTGCTAAGCGATGCATGTGGGGGAAAAGCGGCGCACACTTAATTTTTCATTTCTGAATGTGATATTTGATTCTTCTAGGTAAAAAATATCAAAGTTTGCAACTAAAAATAGTAAAAATTTAATTGCGAAACCTAGAAGAAGCAATATCGAGTCTTAAATACAAAATTAAGAGTGTGCCGCTGTCCCTCACATATGCGCCGCTTAGCCCCAGTTTACGGTAGCTATTTCAATATTTATTTTAATTTATGATTATTAATTAAATTTCATAGTACTTCAGATTGAAGCATATATAATTTAATTCGATAATGAAGCATTGAAAATAAGAAACGTGTAATAGGCTCTCATAGCGCGCTTTTTTTTGCTAGTGTAATAATAATTAATGCATAAAATTCGTTTTCAGATTCCTGTCAAACAAATTCGAAGAAAGTTATACACCAACAATCGAAGACTTCCATCGTAAGTTATACAGAATTAGAGGAGAAGTTTATCAGTTAGATCTTTTGGACACTAGCGGAAATCATCCATTTCCAGCCATGCGAAGACTCTCTTTTCTAACTGGTGAGTCGACGGTTCATATTTGTTGTGAATCTTTGATAAAAAAAAATACTAACAAACTTTTTAATCTGTTTAGGAGATTTATTTGTGGTCGTCTTTAGTATGGACTGTCGAGAAACTTTTGAAGAAGCAATAAGATTAAGAGAAGCGATTCTTGAAACAAAAAAAAGTGCAACGCATGGGGCCACAAAAAATAGAAATAAGAGTCACAATACAATCAAAGTTCCCATGGTCCTTGCTGGGAATAAATGTGATCGAGACATAAAGTACGTATTCCGTATTGATCAATAATACTGCAATCACTACACGAAAACAAAATTTTTTAAAGTTTACGGAACCAATTCAAGAGTAGCGGATATATGAAAAATAGTTTCGTGAAAGTTAAAAAGGTCTGGTTATCCGATTTGATGAACTATTTTATTAAAACGTGTAGAAAACTTTGTTAGGATTTAAAAATAATCAAAGTAGGCCAGTGCAAAAAACAAAAAAATTTTATAAACAAATTATTTGTTGAAAGTGCGTTTTATATCATTTCCAATAATTTCACGTTTTTTTTTAGTTATACTGCAAGACATTTGGATGGAAATAATACTGTAATGAAGAAAATTTCTCTTAAGATTATTCTTTGGTAATATAATATACACATTTAATACACAAATGCATTTTTCAGGTATTTGTCGACAGAAAAGTTCGTTTTTTTCATTGCCAGTCCTTTCAATTGGGAACTTCATGATAATTTTAGCAACATTCATCATTGTTTTATACAGTTTATGATATTTTCAAACAAATTTAATAAACAAACGCATTATTTTGGCATTAGTCCACATAAAAATTCTTTTTTTCATGTCAGTTTTTTTTAAATTAGGAATCTAATGATAATTTCAGCAAAATTCATAAACTATTAATGAATTTTATGATGTTTTTAAACAAATTTAATAAAAAGTGCATATTATTCGGGCATTTATCGACAGAAAAATTCGTATTTTTCGATGACAGTCCTTTTAATAGGGAACTTCATGATAATTTCAGCAAAATTCATAATTCTTTGATTAATTTTATGTTTTTTCAAAAATAAATTTAGTTAAAATATGCATATACAAAAATGGAAGAAAAATGTCATTATAATCGATCCTGAAGCTGCAGCCTTATTGAAAGAATGAGAGCGATAAGAAACTAAAAGGACTGAGATTGAAAAAACAAAATTTTTCTCGAAAAATGCCCTATAACGCATTTGTTCATCAAATTTGTTCAAGAAACGTAAAATTTATCAACTAACTATGAATGTCACTCAAATTATCATGAAGTTCCCAATTAAAACGACTGACATTGAAAAAAACTAATTTTTCCGTCAACAAATGCCCGAACAATGCAATCGTTTATTAAATTTGTTTGAAAAATCATAAAATTTATCAACAAATTATAAAAATTTTCTGAAATTATCATCAGGTTCTGAATTTTTTTTAAACTGACATAAAAAATAATTTCTCTGTCGACAAATGCCTAAATAATGCATTCTTTCATTAAATTTGTTTATAATATTAACCAGTATAATCTTAAGAGAACATTTTTTATCACAATATTGAATTAAACGTAAAATCATTAAAGATTATATAAAAAACACACTTTCAATAAATAATTTGTTTATAATTAATTTTTTTGTTTATTGTATCATGATGGAATATCTTTATCTGATTTAAATCTATGAAACGTAGGTAATTACAACAATTTTCCTATAATTGACGAGCACCGGGAACGCGAAATAGAAAACATGGCCATTTTTCCGTTATATTTGTTTATTTATAAAAGAATTGGAAAAGGAAATAAAAAATCAAACTTGACAGCATTCTTTAAAATTTGAATAGCTTTTTTTGATATTTTTTGTTTCCAAATCTCTCAATATTTGTGGGCTGTACGTTATTTTGAACCACAAAAGTAATTTTTTTCCAACTTCAAACATGAATTTTGAACCAAATGGTCAAATTTTAAATCAAAGAAGATTAAGCTGCAACCAAATAATTGAATGTTCAAGCCAAAAAGAGTAATTTTAAAATCCACAAGGTCGAATTCTCAAATAAAAGAAATTATAAAACTCAATGAAAAACAGTTGCATTTTCACCAAAATAGTTGAATTTTCTAGCCAAAAAGACGAATTTTTCAGAATACAGTTAAATTTCCAACAAAAAGTGTCATTTTCAACCACGAAATATGACTTTCCTATTATAAGAGTGAAATTTTCAATGAAAAAAGATGAATTTTCTATCCAAAAAGGCGAAAGGTCAACAAAACAGTTACATTTTCGTCCAAACAGTCGAATTTTTAACTAAAAATAATCAACTTTTACAGAAAAATGGTTGGATTTTTTATGGATTGTATTAAATTAGGTCGCATTTAACAGAAAAAACGAGAAAAATAGAAAGCTTCTTGAAAACAGGGGAAAAAAAAGATTTTTTTTTTAAAGGTGAGGGAAAAAGGAATAGGGAAAGAGTGTGAAGACTGTAATTCAATTTGAAATTAATTGATTTGAAACTTTTTCGACATGAGAATGGACAACTGTTAATGCTTGAAATTTGGAGAAAAATTAAAATAATCTAACCCTAATCTTGTGCTGGCTAGCCCGTCATGACCGCAACATTTTCTAAGTGTTAAACCTAAATATTTTTTTGCCCATTTCCAAAAATAGTCAAGGTGTTTGAAAGTACCATAGGCGAAAAATGAACATGAAGAAAAAAATTTTCCTCATCATCTATTCAGTCTCTTAGGGTTCTGTTCGGGTGCTGGATAACTCAGCATACCAAAAAAACTTCTAACTTTCTCATCCAAATATTTTCTTATACATTTCTGAAAAAAGCGAGGGTGTTGAAAAGTATTGAATATGAAAAGTGAATACTAAAAAAATTCATTTTTTTCCTTATCATCTAGTCGAACCGTTCTGCCCCTAATCGGGTGCTGGCTAGCCCGTCAGGACCAACAAATTTTTCAAGTGTCGCATTCGAACATTTTTTTTCTACATTTCCAAAAATATCTAGGCTGTTTAAAAGTATAAGAAATTATCATTAAAAATAAAGAATTTTCTTCATCATCTAGATAGACTGACTGACTAGCGCTAGATTAGCTTGACCATACAAACGTTTTGTAGCCTATTAAAACGTAAATAAGTTGTTCAAACCTACCTTCTCATACTTTCCCTCCCTACTCACCCCAAATTCCCATACTTCTCTACTCCTCACATTACCCTATGCCTCCTTCGTCAACTTTTTTCTCATCTACTTCTCCCTCTCCTCACTTCCTCCCACATATCCCCTCACTTCCCCTAGTTCTGCTCCCATTACTGTTCCTACTCCCCACCCCCTCATTTCCCACAACTTCTCTATTCCCAATACCCTCACTTCTCTAATTCTCCTACTTCCCATCCCTTCATTTCGCATTACTTCCCCTACTTCCCCTCCCCTCATTTCCTCTAATTCTCCTTTCTTTTTGATTTGTGAGTTGTGAGTTAGGAGGTCCCCTCACTTCCCCTTCTTGAAAAAAGTGCTACGGATGGACAGACGGACGGAACCCGACCGAAACTAGAAGGGCTTCTGCCCGAAGCTACAAAAACCTAGAAACTTTCCAGTCAGCGCCATAATAGACCGTCTTAACAGCGCCAAATTTGCGGCCAGGTCTATCATGACCTCGAATAGTTCCCCGATCATTTTTTACACGGGAAATAATACAATTAAAATTAAAAACTAAGAAGAATTCTTCTTGGTTTTTAATGTTAATTTTTAAAGTTTTATTGCGATTAAAATTGAAACTGAGTATAACGTACTTGTGAGGAATACAAAAAAGTCGATGAGTCGCATTTTTCTTCAAAAAGTCTCAAAAAGTCACACCATCCAAGCCTATAGAAAACTGCCTTCAGTTATCGCTTGTTTCCGCGTCTCTCGAAGTGATTCCATAAATTTTAAAAATCTTATTTTTTCCGTCACGGTGTTCCTGAAGGTGAAAAAAGTTCGACTAAAATGGATCCAAAATCGGGTTTCGTAGGAAGTTTCTACATCATTTATAGGTTCAAAATCTGAAAGAATCAAAATGTCAGCTGATCCTTTTCGCGAGATATCGACATTTTAATATTTAAAATGTCATACTCACAATAAAAATAATTCTATTCAGTAACCTTTTTGAATTTCGCGTTGTGTTTTCGTTGTGTCTTAAAATCAGAGATACAATAAGGTATTTTCACCTCAGCGAGCAGCTAACTTCACTTCGTAGAGTGCTGAGGAGAAAACAATGGACAAAAGGAAAGAGATTCGGCCCATTTTTGCCGTATTTTGCTAATATCTTCGTAAAAACTGATTTATTCTATATAAGTGTATTTAAAAAATTGTTTTTATTTGTTAAGAACTATTTAATGAAATAATAAAATAATACTAATTATTATTCGTCACGAAGATATTACAAAAATAAAGTTTTGTCACATGCATTTGGTCCATTGCTTTCCCCTCAGCACTCAACGAAGCGAAGTTAGCTTGTGGTTAAAATGAAAATATCTAATAGACAAAACACACGTAAAACAAAAGAAAGTAACATGGAGTTACCTAGGCTACGCCTGTTTGGATACCTGAAGAAAGTAAGATGCGAAATTTTTCGGTCAAGCTTTTTCTTTGCGTATAACGATAGTTTACAAAATGAGCCATCCAGCAGATAAATGTTCTCACAATGAGAACAGAAGGAAAGTGTGCGTCCCATGTGGTAAAAAAATAAGTTTTGGGAAAATTCAGCCTGTGAAATTCCTCATAAATGAGAAGACTGGAAAACTCATCAAGAACTTCATATCAAACGACTTTGATATAACAAGTGAGAAATTTCCTTTAAGCATTTGCAGGACTTGTTATCTCGCACTAGTTGATGCTGAAAAGGGTGTCTTTAAAAGACCCTTACCAGTTATGCCGAACTACGAAGATATAATATTGCCAAAACACACCCGTACAAAAGGTGTTTGTAACTGTTACATATGTTTCACTGGCAGGTCCAAAGGTCACTTAACATTCGTGAAAGGCAGAGGTAAAAAGAAAATATCAAATGTCGTAATTGATACATCTAATGGACTTCATGACCAAGGATCTTCAAAAACGGAATCATTTCCAATTCCGACAGTAAAAAATGAACAGTCCAAAAACTCCCTTGTACTATGTAGACATTGTTTTCAGGAAATCGGTAAGGGCAAGAATCACATTCGCAAAAATGGTAAAGAAAATGTGAGCAAAATCATCCACAAACTCTCTGAAAAAGAACAGGAACAAATTGTGACTGCTATTGTGAAGAAAAAGGTTGATTCTAAAGCTCATGGTGATAATGTTATGAAATTGAAAAACATTGAGCTAAATTTTTCAACTGCTGGTCGAAAATCTAAAATGATCGTGAATCCCACCAAGAAGAAGGACATTTTATTCAAGGAAGAAAGATTAGATAGTTTTCGGATCAACCTTGGAGCTTCAAAAAGAAATATGAAGAAGATAACCAATTTTCTGAGATGTAATGTCGGGAGAAAGTGTATACCGGCAAATTATATGAAGCACATGACGGATAAGTCAAACATTTTGAAGAATGTATATAAAGCAGGTTTGTATGAATTTGAATGTGAAAATGCAACATCTAAACAAGAGCTAGCTGTTGTATATGCAGATGCTGAAGAACTTCTTAATGCGATTATAAGTGAAAGAAATCTAGAAGGAAACTTTATGGTCAAAGCCATGGCTGATGGGGGTCAAGGTTTTTTCAAGATAAGCTTGACCATACTTCCCGAAAATTATTCAACTGAATTCGACAGTTCTATAGACCACACTGATGATAACGGTGATTCCAATGAATCAAGTTTGGAAAATATGGATGATTTTTCTGAAAAAAGGATACTCTATTTTGAGGGTGGCAGCAGTATGAGCAAAAGAGGTAAGTTATCTAGCGTACATAGATTAATATTGCTATGCACAGTTCCCCAAATAAAAGAGACTTATGAAAATGTCAAACTATTATTCGAACTAACGAATATCAATAATATTCCGTTCAAATTTGTTGCGGATTTCAAGCTTCTCATAATAAATGGCCAACAAACTGCAACAGCAACGTTTCCTTGCCCATACTGTTTTATTTCACTAAGTGATATGAGAAGCAATAATAATAATGAGAATCAGTTGAGTGATGCCCATGCAAGTACATCTGATACTTCACGAGTGGAAAATCACATGAGATTGAAAACATACGGTGATCTGAGAAACGATTACGATAAATTTTGTCTCGCAGGAAGAAACAAAAAATACAGTAAAGACTGTCATAGTACTATCAATCTTCCTCTTTTCACTGAAGATGACAACACTCATGTTTTAGAGAAATGCATTATCCCTGAACTCCATTTTTTACAGGGGTTCGTGAACCATTTATTCTGGAGAGGTTTAGTCCCTCTCTTAGGTCAAGAAAAGGCTTTGTTGTGGCCGAAGAAATTGAAAATCATTGCGAAAAACTACCATGGAGATTCGTTTGAAGGGAATGCATGTAGAAAGCTTCTGAAAGAAGTAGATAAGCTTGAAGATACCGAAATTTACAAAGATGTAGGATTCCTCAAGATTGTACCCTACATGGCTGCTTTTAAAGCAATGAACAAGGTAGTAGATTGTTGTTTCACTTCTGGTAAATGCGGTCCTTCATTAGATACTTACATACATGAATTGGAGAATGCTTTGAAAAGTATTGGCAACACTTCTACCACATTGAAAATTCATGTCATTCTTGCACATGTTGAAGAGAGTTTGAAATATATCGACAATAACAATGGCCTAGGATTTTGGTCGGAGCAAAGTGGAGAATCAGTACACCACGAGTTTCTGAAGTTCTGGGATCGTTATAAAATAAATTCCTTAAATGACTAATCTTATTCATCAAGATTACTCAAAGCAGTGATTGAATTTTCATCACTGCATATCTAAGTACAATATTCTTAGAAATTATACAGAAATATTGGCGAAGTGAGAAAAGACGAAAAAAAATATGTAAAAACAAAAAAAAATTAAAAAATAAAAAAAAAAACTTTTTTTTTCAATTAAAAAATAAAAATAAAATAAAAAATGGGGCTATATAACCACTACGTCCTCGTCGTTGGTCCTGGGTTGAGCTGAAAGTGGTTTTTATTCATTATTTCCTATCGTTTGAACATGTTGAATTTTGTTACTAAGTGTAATCTCATTTTTGCATAATATAAATTCATAAAATGTCGATATCTCGCGAAAAGGATCAGCTGGGATTTTGATTCTTTCAGATTTTGAACCTATAAATGATGTAGAAACTTCCCATGAAACCCGATTTTGGATCCATTTTAGTCAAACTTCTTTCACCTTCAAGAACACCGTGCCGTGTAGTGAACAAAATTCCTCTTGGTTATCAGCTGATGATTGTAATATCTGCTGATGTTTACAGATCAGTCACCGTGGAAGAAGCACAGCAATACTGTGCTAGTCAAGATGACTGCTGTGTCTTTGTAGAAGTTTCAGCCAAAAGAAACTACCATGTAGATGATCTTTTCTACCATTTATTTATAGTAGCGGGCTTGCCATTGGAAATGGCACCCAATCATCATCGAAAAGTACCTTTAACATTTGGTTCCCCGACCATGCTACCTCCATCTCAGCCAAAACACAAATCTACACTTAGCATTAAGCGCCGTTTGAGTGATGCTTGCGGAGTCGTTGCGCCAAATGTTCGACGTCCAAGTATAAGAACGGATCTGATGATAATGCGAACTAAAACTTGTGCACTGGTCGCAGGCACTGAAAATAATCCAGGATCACGAATCACTTTGCGATCTGTAGATTCTGGAAAAATGTGTTGCATTCAGTAACAATAACTTTGTAAATTAATTAAGATAGGAAAAGTAGTTGTACATTTTTCAACTTCAAAATTGAGGTGCGTCTGAAAATGAAAACTTATACTTGGATTACACGTAGTTGAAGGTGTTCTACAACAGACCTGCCCAGCGAGGAGAAATTCCCGACCGTAGCAGATGTTAAACTTGCACCTCCATTTCTTCTGAAGAGCGGGAGTGAGGTGGAGTAGTGGTAAAGATGCGTGATATTCTCTTGCGCAAGTAAGCCTACAAGAAATGAAAGTGCAACATCTGCTTCAGGCGGCAATTTCTCCTCGCTGGGCAGGACTGCTCCGCAACAGTGCATTAATTCTTTAGTTTCAAACAGGCTGAGATTGCAGGGAGGCCGTGGAGGCCCAGCCGCCCCAAATTTTTCAAGGGAGGCTGGGCTTTTATAAAATTTCAGTCTGGTTGTAACTAAAAGAAACGATCTAATGCATTTTTGTAGAGCAGTTCTGCCCAGCGAGGAGAAATTATCGACTGAAGCAGATGCTGCACTTAGACTTCCATTTCTTCTGAAGAGCAGAACTGAGCTGGATGGTGGTAAAGACAATAATGGCAAAGGATAGTGGTCATCTCTTTTTCTACAAACGTAGCCTAGAAGAAATGGAAGTTCAACGTAGGCTCCGGTCGGGAGAATCTCCTTGCTGGACAGGCCTGCTCTACAACAATGCATTAGATCGTTTTTTAGTTACAACTTCCCACTAATTTTTTAGAAGAAGAACGTATTGCATATTTTTTGTACATTTTTTTAGTTACATCTTACAGCCTCACGAAAAAATATTGTAGGAAATTCAGTATAGGCCTTGAAAGTATTTTCCTGTAATGGATTTCTTATCATTTTTTGCAATTCTAGAAAATTCATTATAGAAAATCACTAATAGAAACTCAGAATAGATATAACAAATGTTAAAATATTTTAAAAAGTTATGCAAAATTCAAAAAATTCACAAGATTCAAGGGATTTTGTAGGACGTTCAACTATTTCAATGGATTTATGTGATTTTAAAAGATTTGAAATATTTTGTGCTATTTTAAAAAATCCTGAAGAATTTCTAGAGATTTATAAATTTTTAATGGGTTTCAAGAAATTTTCTAGGCTTTCCAAAGATTTTAAGCTTGATTCGAAGGGGTTTCTAGAGAAATTTGGGAAATAAAATAAATTAAATGTAATTTCGAGAAATTTTAAGGGGTTTCGAAGAATTTCATCAGGCTTAAAGCATTTGCTTTAATCTTTAAGGCTATGTGACGAGTGGGTCACGTGACCGGATTCCTACATTTCTGACACTTTTTTTATTTGTCAACTTATTTTCACACGAATAGCCACATCGATTAGAAAATTTGGGATAATAAATAAGAAGCAATAAAGAAGGCGGCTCTGGTCCTAAATTGTAATAATCATGAACAAAGTTTTTTTATAACATTTTTTTTTTGCTTTTTTCATGATTATTGCAATAATTTAGGACCAGAGCCGCCTTTCTTAGTCCTTCTTATTTATTATCCCACATTTTCAACTCGACGTCGCTATTCGGGTGAAAATAAGTTGACAAATAAAAAAAGTGTCGGTAAGGTAGGAATCTGGTTACGTGACACACTCATCACATGCCCTTAAGGATTTCAAAGATTCCGAGGGTTTTCAAAGATTTCTAGGGATCTAACCTTTTTTTTTAGGAAACTTTAATGAATAAGTTTAATTAAATTTACCGACATTGTTTTTTGCAACATCTTACGTCTCCATGAACTGAGTTTTTGGATTAAAAATTTAAGAAATTAAATAAAATACACTAAGGAACATTTGTGTGGCCCTAAATTTCTCGAAATACAAAAAAAAATTAATTTTAGACAATTTTTGGATTTTTTTTGTATTTCCAGAATTTTAACACCCTACAAAAGATCCTTAATGCCTTTCATATAATTTGCCGAATTTTCAACTTAATATCTCAATTAGCGTTGACGTAAGTGGTTGCGAAAAAATGTCAATAGGGTAGGAATTGGGTAAGCATTACATGGCCTTAATTGATTCAATATTTGTATATTATGCATTCCAATGGTGATTATCCTATAATTGTTTTCTATACAATGATTTTCTATAATACAATTCCTATAATCGCGAAAATTTGTAGGAAATTCATCATAGGCTTGTACTGATTTTCCTATAATATTTTGTCGTAAGGGGAGTTCGCAGTTTTGCATAAAAGTCGCTTTCATTCCTTTCTTCAATCACAGTTGCTTGTGTTACTCAATGTATTATTCACATTAAATTTGTTGGAAAAGTTTAATCGATTCCAATACTTGATTCTGCTTTTTTTTCGAATCCATGAAGCGAAATAAGAACTAAGAAAAATTAAATCGATTCGAGTAATCTACCTCCTTGGTAAATACTCACTTTATTAAAATTCTATCGCTCGAAAAGAAAATAAGATCGTTATAAAAAATATGTAGACAATCTTTTTGTCACAACTTTATGAATGGAAATGAACCCAAATGACGTAAGATTTCCCAATGTTTTAAAAAGCTTTTTCCGTAACTAAAAAAGAAACACGCGCGATATGCGCGCGATTATTATTGTTTTCCACGCAAATTTAAAATTAAAATATAAAATTAATATTAATACAAAAATATTCCATTTCATAAGAAAAACACTAACATAAAAATATAATAGGAAACACTAACATTGCCACAAGTTGTTTTAAAAACTTCTAAATATCTTTTGAAATGATTCGATTTTTTTCTAAATTTTGAACAAATTCTGTAAAATAAAAAATATTGTCCTAAAATCGCCCAGATTTTTTTTAATTTTTGAAATCTTTTGGAATATGTTAAAATATTTTTAAATATTTTCTCAAAATAAATTTTGTAAAATAAAAAATCATTAAAAATTTTTTCAGAAATCTTCAGAACATTTTTTATTCTCTGGAAACCTTTCCAAATTCATAAAAAGCTTCTGGTAGCAAATGTAGCAAAATGTTAAGAACATAATTATTTCATTCGATCAATTTCATTAGATAGACTGATTATGCTATAAATGTTAAATAAAAATGTTGAAAATTATGTTATTGAATATAATTGACATTTATAGCTTTTAATTCATTTTAAAAGTATTCAAGAGTATGCAGAACAGTTTTATCCAAATATTTAATTAACATTTAATTTTTTCATCTCATATTTCATGTCATGTATTCAAAACAAAATACAGAATCAAAGTTTTATATGCATTGGTTCAATCACATTAGATTGATAAATCACCAATTCATTTCAATGAAAGCAAAATATAAGCAAAAAAGGATCCGTTTAAAGCCCCTGGAAGTAATCGGTAAATTGGACTTTACAAACTCAGGCCAAACGGAGAAACCTTTTTGTCTATTTTTTTGTATGCCTAATACGAAGAATAGAAAGACTCCCGGTAAAGGCCGTTTCTTGGGGAAAAATCTATTTTTTATGTAGTAATCAAAAGAAAAAAATGCGCCCTACTAGCTATTAGCCTATTACCTATTAGCCCTACTACCATGCTTGTTACCGGTCATGCCACAGGAAGATCTGCTCGGTTCTGCTTTTGGGCGAACCTAACGACAAATCGAAAGACAACCATCCTTCAGGATCCAAGTTTATAGTGGTTTTTCGTTTTGTCGTTAGGTTCGCCCAAAAATCCCAGTGGGCACGAAATTTAAGAACGTAATTAGAACTTCCTAAAAAAGTTTCTTGGACGTACAAGTCAAAAGACGTTATTTGAACGTTTCAAAAACTGTCCTAAGTCAGACTAAATAATGTTCTGAAAACGTTTCATGTTCCGAATACGTTCTTAAAACGTCTCTGGAACATTGTATGTTTAAGGAACGTTATTTGGACTGACTTAGAACATTTTTGAGCCGTTCTAATGATGTTCTTCAAAGTTTGTGCCCACTGGGAACAGAACCGAACAGAAACCGATGTAGACAACGGTTTTATCTACTCCCTTTTTAGCTCAATACTAGAATATCCTACTAATGCGATAGCAGTGTTATCGTGGTACCGCTAATAGGGTGCATATAATAGAATTTTTTTCCGAAAAAAATGGTCTTTACTGGGAGTCTTTCTACTCTTTAGATTATACGTACAAAAAACTAGATGTTTCTCCGTTTGGCCCTAGTTTCTGAAGTTCGATTTGCCGAGGATTTTCAAGGGATAACAATAATGCTAAACGTTGCAGAGGCATTCTTCAATTATTGATGTTTGTAAATGTATAAGTTTTACTTCAAAAGAAAAAGAGCTTCAATCAATGTGAAACTCACTGGGATCAAAATAAGATATGTCTCATCATAGTTGATAGAAAAATATTGTAAAAATCCATTTTCGTATACGAGCAAGTACTCTCGCGTGAACAACACATGTTTCATGAATCATTGTCAAAAAGCTGATAATTTAAAATACATTTATGTCGATAGTTAATTTTTCCTTTTACGTTGCACAGTTGATGTCGCCGATTAATGGATGGAAAAATACTTAATATAGAGCTGAACAGATTTTTTCGAAAATATCTTAGTTGATAATTCTCAACTTTTTGGCAATTTCCACTTTTGAAAGGCAGAACACAACCTTTTTAAGCTCATTATAGTTGATGTTGGCTCAATCAAATTTTTTAATATAGTTTTTTTATTTTGGACTAATTTTTTTTGCCCAGTATATTTGAATAGAAAAAAGGATACTTCTCACTATTCGATTTTAGATTCAATTTTTATTTAATGCAAACTCGTGCCAAAAATATATGCAAACTATAGCGAACAAATGTTAGTACAAAGAGGCGAAAATAAATCCAAACTCTATAAAAAAGAGTACCCCATCCGAAACATAAACCTTGTTTTTTAAATCAAAGATTCATAACAGATTTGCGTATATATGCTGCCTATGCCATTTGTTGCATTGCTTTTTGTTTTGTATTTTTTTTTTATTTAATGTTCAGAAGCCTGATCTCATTGACTGTACACCTTGACAATAAATTATTTGTCGAACTAACAAATTTTTTAAACTATATAAAAGGTTGGAATAATATGACCCATGTAATATGTAAGTTTCAATTTTTTGGTTGAATGATTGTTATAAAAAAGTCGCATAAATACATCTATAGAATAAGCCTCATCTACTTATATCTTTCTCGTTTAACGTTTAACGTATAGTGATAATGATTAACATTTGTATAATCTGTAGCATAATCGCAGAAAACTCTATTTCAATATTGACTGGAATTGATTCGATTTTACTTTTGCATAAAGCATAAAGATGAACTCCAAATCCATATGATATATACGTATAAAAATGACAAATAACTTTTTTCCATAATGTACTTACTTGTTAACATATTACAATAAAAAGAAGAATAAAAAAACACGAGTTGGTATTTCATTCATTAATGATTAAAACACTTTTATTGTTACAGACTTGACACTGTTTCCCCATTCCCCGGTTTTCCCTTTTTAAAAAAAATGTATCTTTTTTCTCTTGTTAATTCTTTTTGATTGGAAAGTCTACTGTTACATATATTTTTCGTACAAATTTATCATTTTGGTTAAAAATTTTACTATTTTTTTGAAAATTTTATTGATAGTTGAATATTCAACTATTTTGTTAGAAGACATATTTCCCTTTTGGATTTAAAATTCTGTTAGAATTTTGTTAGAAGGTCATCATTTCTGGTTAAAATTCAACTATATAGTTGAAAATTAACCTAAAAATTAACCCGTTTTTTTAGTTGAACACTCAACTATTTGGTTGAAAATTACCCTCTTTTAAATTCATTCTTTTGGGTTAAAATTTCAAATATTTTATGGTGAATTCATCTTTTTGACTTAAAAATTGAATAATTGATAGAAAATTCAACTATTTGGTTAAAAAACAAGATATTTTTGGGTTGGAAATTCAATTGTTTTATAGTAGGTTCGTTTTTTGGGGTTGAAAATTCAACAATTTAGTTGACAATTAATTTTTTTGTTAAAAATTCATATTCGTAAGTGGAAAATTCCACTATTTTGTGGAAAACTCGCCTTTTTGATTTTAAAATTGAACAATTTCATAGAAAAACTAATATTTTTGGGTGGAAAATTCAACTCTTTTGTAGAAGTTTTGTTTTTTGGAGTTGAAAATTCAACTATTTGATCGAAAATTAGTTTTTTGTTGAAAATTAATATTTTTGGGTGGAAAATTCAACTCTTTTGTAGAAAATCGAACTTTTTTATGTAAAAAGTTCAACTATTAGGATGAAAATTCGTTTTTTAAAATTAAAAATTCAAGTTTAATGTTTATTATTAATGTACAAAATTACTTTTTTTGTTGTAAAGTCATATTTTGGGGTTGAAAATCGAATTGTTTTGTAGAAAATTCGTCTTTTTTTAATTGAAAATTCCACAATTTGGTAAACAAATTTTACTATACCTGGATTAAAATTAACTTCACTGTTGAAAATGTGTTCAAAAGGTTCGTTTTTTTGGGTTGACGAATCAATTTTTTGGTACAAAATCAGTTTTTACATTCTCGTCATTTATGATGGTATGCCTTAGATTCCTGTGAATTTGGACCTATCCAGTTTTCATCAATTTTCGACGTTTTGAGATCACGTGAGTCAGAAAAAATAGTTTTTAAGGAATTGTCTGTCTGTCGGTCGGTCTGTCTGTTTTCTGGCGGCGCGATTACTTTCGAAGGTATTTTCTAATTTAAATTTCCTTTTACACACTGGTTTTTGGTCCGAAAAGACAAGTCGAGTTCGTTGGCCAGCTATTTTAGATAAAAATTCAAAAAGTTAGAGCATTTTCGAATTTTTTTGACCACTTTTTTCAATATTTAAAAATTCTATGTACGACTATTCGTAGTACTCTAAAAGACGAACAATTTATCCTCATGACTTTTTTCGATTAAAAAAATACCAGAGTTATAGCATTTACAATATTTAAAAAAAAATGAAAATGAAAATTTCAAGCTAAAAAACGTGGCTTTTTGAACACCCTACAAGATTGTCATAAAAACTGTTTGAATTTTCTTGAAAAATCGAAAATTCAAATTTTGATCGAAAAACAAAATAATGAAAAATAAATAATTCTATTTTGTGGTCGAACAATGCAAGATATGAAAAAAGATGTTTTGTCAAAAATCATGCATCCAAAAAAGATCTAAAATTTGTTAATTATCACTTTTTGATAGGACGCGTAGTTTTTGTTTATTTCTAAAAAACAGCATTGAAATTTAAAAAATGAATTTTTTCATAAACGACACAAGCTATAAGAAAATAAATATATAAAATTTGCTCATCCAAAAAAAAGCTATAAATTTGTTCTTAATCATTTTTGATAGGATGCGTAGTTTTTATTTTAATCGTTAAAAATAACATTAACAATAAAAAAATTTAATTTTTGGAAAAACGACACAAGGCACGAAAAATTTAAGACAAAAGTTGTACACTCGAAAAAGATATATAAATTTGTCATAAATCAGTTTTTGATGGACCCCGTAGTGTTTGTTTTAATCGTAAAAAATAAAATTAATAATAAAATAACTACATTTTTGGACAAACGACACAAGCTATGAAAAAATTGATGAGCAAACGTTACTCAAGCAAAAAAGAGCTAAAAAAAAGTCATCAATAATTTTTGATAGTACGCGTAGTTTTTGTTTTCATCGTAAAAAATTACATTAAAAATAAAAATAAATTAAAAATAAGAATAAATTAAATTTGTCAATGACACAAACTACAATAACATTTCATTTAGGAAAACTTTTCGCCTAAATTATATCCACAAATTTTCTTAGAACCACTTTACATTAGGGTGCGTATTTTTGGTTCAAATCGTAAAAACTAACATTGAAAATGAAAAAATTAAATTTATGGAAAAACGACACAAGTTGCAATAAAATGTTCAATAACACAATCGTTTTTTTTATAGTATGAGCGATTTTTCAATTATAAAAACAAGACAATGTTCAGGACGGCTGAGAATAAAATTTGATGCAAAATAAGGAACAAATATTAAAGTAATCATGATCAATAAAATTTGTACTTTATTTGGCAAAATATCTGCATAAGCCATTCCAGGCCGAGGTACAGAAATAAATTTAATATACATTTGATATAAATAGTGTTGAACATAATGTAGAAAAGTTCGCATTTTGGACAAAATCAAGTGCGAAGCACGAGGCACATGATGAGATTGTGTTCGTTAAAGCCGAAGGAGCTTTAACAATAGAAAATTCATAATCAGATTTTTTAAAATGAAAATCCATATTTTTTAGTTGAAAATTCAACTGTTTTGTAGAAGGTTCTTTTTTATGGTTTGAACAATTTCCTTGAAAACTATACTTTGTTTGTTGAAAATTCATATTTTTGGGTTGAAAATTCAACTCTTTTGTAGAAAATTCGTATTTTTAACATGAAAATTCAACAATATGGTAGAAAATTCAACTATTGGGTTGAAAATACATATTTTCGGGTAGAAAATTCAATCGTTTTGTAGAAGGTTCGTTTATTTGGGTTGAGAATTCAACTATATTTTGTTGAACATTACTTTTTTTTCAATTCATATTTGTGGATGGAAAATTCAAATTTTTTGTGGAAAATTTGCCTTGTAGACTTGAAACTAGAACAATTTGATATAGAAATAAACTATTTGGTGGAAAACTCATATATTTGGGTTGAAAATTCAATTTTTTTGTAGAAAGTTTTTTTTTAGTTGAAAAATCGACTATTTCGATGCAAAATTTACTTTTTTTGTTGAAAATTCATATTTTTCGGGTTGAAAGTTCAATTCTTGTAGAAAATTTAACTACATTACAGAGTGATTCTATCATGCCAGTGCGCGACGTCGGTAAAACAGGACAGAAATCAATTAATTCTCTAAATTAAGTTAAATGAGGGAAATACCGAATATATTTTATCTTTCCGTACACGATATCTTCAGTAGGAATAAAAAACTAGTTCAAAAAAAAATTCTATTTCATAATATACCGACAAATATCTTCAATCTCGCGCCTCGCGCTCTTCCGCGTAGCCACGACAGGAGGGAAACAGCTCAGAAATTATTGTTAACCGCATCAATATAAAGGTGTTCCGTATGCGCAAGCGCAAACTAAACTACCTTGCCACGATTTCAGCTGCTAAGCTAAATTGTCTTCATGAACGTTGAAATCGTTGAAATGAAG
>CAKNXH010055827.1:29958-39965 GCA_932178445.1 Andricus quercusramuli | reverse complement strand
ATACGAGCAAAGTATATAATCCAGGCATTACTTATTATAATGCCTGACCATATCAGACAAAGTATGTTCTCGGATACTTATTATATACATTGCCTAGGCATTCTATATAAACCCCAGGCATGGTATATAATGCCCGACCAGAGATAAGTAAGAATATATATCATCTTGATTTTGAATATAATAATGCAATTAAAGAAGGGCATGATAAATTGACAAACACTTATAATAGAATTCATCACATGTTTACTCGCTATTTACTACAACATGGCATGCTAAAATGAAATTTTGATTGACACTGAGCTTTGTTTTTTACGCATAAACTCTTATTGGTTTGATACATTATTTTGCAGGAACATTATAAAAAAAAAAACATAGTCGCGTTGAAAAATTCTTGAATAATAGGTGTTACAGAAATTTTGAGACAAATTTAAAGAGCCGTGGATTGTACAAATAAATAAATACATAAACTGAATGTTGATAAGAAAAATCTTTACTTAATTTTATTATTTTCCAGAAAACATATTTACATATATTTTTACTAGCAACATTCAGTTTTTTTATTTATTTGTACAATATACGACTCTTTGAATTTGTCTCAAGACTTTTGTGACACCCGTTAGTATCATGAATTTTGAATAACAAATTTTCATCTGATTTGACGTTTTTTTTTTTTTTAATAAAAACTTATTGCATTTTAAAAAGATTCGTGAAATGCGATTTTTTAAAGCTTATTTTAACCATTTTTTATTTAACAACGAAGTTGATTTTTTTTTAATTTTCAGAACTTCCATTTTTTTCAAGATTTTCAGATTTATAAAAAAATCTTGAATCAGTGCCAGAATAGGATCGTCCAAATTTATACCTGTACGTCTCGACAAAGTGGGCCGTCGAAAAATTTGTATGACAGCTTCAAATTCAATAATATACCAATTTTAAACTAATTGAGAGTGAATTGGAAATTTAAATTCAACTTAATTTAAAATAATTAATTAATTAATTAATTAAACTTGATTTAACTTCATTGTCAGTGGAATAATATATATTTATTACCTCAGCTAGAGCTGACATTACTTACAATGCCTGAGCAATGTGTGAAATGGGCGATTCCATGTCAAATCATGAATATTAACACGGAAAGAAAAAAGACATTTTTGTAAATTTTATTCAGTATCGTTAATAGTAGGTGAATCGAGTTGAAATTCAACATTTTCCTTCACAATTAGCCACGAAATACGAATAAAAACGTATCTTTAAATATCACCCCAATTGGGGTGATATTTAAAGATACGTTTTTATTCGTAATGTGTATTTTGAAGGGCCCCAAAAAACCTTATAAGGGCAATTGTCAAATTGAAGGCAAACTTGAAGTACCAGTATTATAACATTAACTTAGAAACTCGTACTGATTTTTTCTATATTTAATAAATACTGATTATCATTCTTCACACAATAGTCACTTCTTTTCTTCATTTCTGTTCCTATTTACTACAATTTAATATAAGAACACCCCAAACGTCATTACCGTATGGCGTCCCAAACTAAAATTACTCTCACGTGTTAAGATTTACCCACCACATTGGAAATGGTTACCATGTCAACTCTGTTGAATCTTCATTTGTTTCGATGCAAAAAAATTCAACTTTATCTACTTGAAAATTATCCGCAATAAAAATTCACTTCTGTTTTTTTCTGTGCAAATAGTGTAAGGTAATAATAGATGCAATTTTACCAAAACAATTGTTTGAACAAATCATTATTGTTTATAACTATCTTTTTCATTAATGCTAGAGAGTTGCGGTTATTTCTAAAATTTTCAACTTTTTTTTTTACTTTTCACATTTGCATTACTTACCTCACTCTTGTACAAAGTGGACTATCAGCGTTTATAATATCTTTGCTATCAGTTGGAAATTTCAGAAAAAAACTCAACTATTACCATGGGTAGGTAACTATTATCCATGGTATTACCATGGGAGAATATTGTTATATACAATAATAATTTGTTTAAAAAATTAGGTTTGTCAAGTTACATTCGTAACACTAGTTTACAGCCATTTTGCCCACCACATCTCACTGTGATTTTTCCTTGTTTTTTGACCCACTGAACACGAAAATCACACATAATATGTTTTTATGGAAGCATTTTCGAGATATCAACGTTCAAATTTTTTGTTTCAATTTTCAGAGTTGTTCCGATGCTTTTGATTATATCTCGAATTTTAATTAACCGATTTTCATTTTCCTGAACGAGCAATCAAATTGAAGGCAACTAAATCCTCTATAACTTTCTATTGTGAAGTTCTTGGATCGGCCCAGTAGTTCAGATGCCAACCATTTAAATTTGTTGTCTAATATTTGCAATTTACATTCTTCCTAGGAGGATATGTGAATTTTTGAACTCGATTTTTGAAAAAAATACAACTTTGTCAACTTATTAAAATCGCTAGCATCTGAACTACGTGACCGATCTGAAAATTACAGAATATAAAGTTGTAGAAAATTCAGTTGCCTACAATTTATGTGATTGTTGAGGGTAATCGGTCAATTAGAACTCGAGATCAATAGAAAGTAGTATTTTATATATTATAAACAATTTTTCCGTAAAAAATCATGATTAGCGCCAAAAACTCGCAAACCCCAATTATTTCGTCATGGGATTTTTTGTGACCCTATAAAACCGACGTCTAAGGGTGATATTTGAAAAATAAGTTTTGATTCGTATTCGAACAAATAATGTGCCCGCGTCGCAGCCACACTGTCGTCACGCGCTTCCCGCGCTGCTCGCAAGGTTGAGCGCGCCTAGGGAGCGCTACTTTTGGATCTCGCGCTTCGCGCTCAATTACGTATTCACCTCGCGCTACGCGCTCGGTTCCTCTGGATTTTTGAACTTCGTCTTCGACTTCGATGAAAAGAAAACATTTATTTGCAAATATTATAAAATTATCAAAACCTCTACATATGAAGTGATTTCTAAATTTGTTTTTATTTTAAACTGAAAAGGAACTTTATTTACTCAAGGTTCATAATTTGAGCCTTCCATTCCACGCTCGATTCTGTGCACCGTATGATAGAAACAAAAAAGTTTGAGCACAATTTTGGTCAGACCATCTTTTCTCGTATCTTGCATAGTTTGACAGCAAAATGGAATTAATTTTTCATTATTTGTTTGAACGATCAAAATTTAAATTTTTTGATTTTTCAAAAAATTTAAAAAGTTGTTATAGTAATATTGTAGGGTGTTCAAAAAACAACGTTTTTCTCCTCTTGACTTTTTTTATGTCGTGCGTTTTTCGGCTTAAAATTTTCATTTTCTTTTGTTTTATGGAATTTTGAAAATGCTATAACTCCGGTAATTTTCATTTTATCAGAAAAAGTCATTAGAATATTTTGTTCTTCTTTTTTCGTTTTACTGATAAACGTAAATAGACTTTTCAAATTAAAAAAAAAAAGTGGTTTCAAACATTTTCAAAATGAGCTCACTTTTTTAATTTTCATCCAAAATAGCTGGTTAAAAAACTCGTTATTTCTTTGTAGGCCATAAAAAATTGTGCCGAAGCACACTCCAACTCTCCAACCTGATAAATCTTTCGAAAGTTATCGTGCCTACACGATACAACAAAAGGCAAACGGACAGACAGACACCTTCGTCAAAATCGTTTTTTCTGAATCAGGAGGTCTCAAAACGTGGAGATTCGATGAAAGCTGACAAAGTCAAATTTTACATAAAACTAATACCTTCTCCTTCAAATAGAATGCATTCGATTGAATCGTGAAAATTTCAGAGTGCTGCATACTACATTTAACTTTTCGACTTTAAAATTGTAATTTTTTCCTTTTTAAATTGTTCATTTGTGAAAAAGAGTGCTGAACTTTAATGTATAAATAATAATTATAGAATTATTATTTTAAAACGGTTTAAAATAGAAATCACTCAAGAATTCTTCAAATAATAATAACAAATTTATTGATTCATTCTTTAATTCCAGCTTCAATTTTGAGGATCACAAATGACGGCGTGGATTCATATTTGTTGAGCAGAAATATTTTAAATGTTCTTTCTATACAAGTTTTTATTTAACAAAATAGTTAAATTTTCTAACAATGATATGAATTTTCAACAATTCAGTTGAACTTTTATTCGAACAGTTTAATTTTCAAACCAAATATGTACGACACATTTTCAATAGAAACTTAAATAGTTGAATTTTCAATAAAAGATGGAATTGTTGAATTGTTAATTCAGAAAATGAATTTTTAACCTGAAAAAAGAGTTTTCAACAAAATAGTTACAACCTCAACCAATAAAATGAAATTTTAACCAAGTAGTTCAATTTTCAATCAAGTAGTTGAATTTTCAACGAGGAATTTCAATTTTTTACAGAAAAAGACTAATTTTTCACGGAAGACATGAATTTGTAGACAAAGAGGTGAATTTTTTAAATAAAAAGATCAAATTCATACCAAAAATGAAAAAGTTACATTTTCAATTGAAGAAATTAATTTTGCACTTAAAAAAAACGAACAAAAAAAGTTGAATTTTCAATTGAAGAAATTACTTTTAAAATCTGCAAAACTTAAATTTTGAATAATACAATAAATCTCTAACCAAAAACAACGTTTAAAAAAAAGTTAAATTTTCAAACAATAAAATGAATTTACAACAATACGCTTCAACTGTCAACCAAGTAGTTGAATTTTTAACCAAGATACTTAATTTTACACCAAAAAGACAAATTTTTAACAAACATATGAATTTTTAACAATATAGTTAAATTCTCAACTTTTTACTCGAACATCAAAAAGTAAAATTTTTTGTTAGAAAAATTATTTTTTAACCAAAAATAAGAATCATCCAGAGAATAGCTTTAATTTTCAAACAAAAAAAGAAATTTTCAACCATGAATTGTATGGATAAATTTTCCATTGAAAAAGTTAATTCTCAACCAATAAAAACGTGTTTTCAAGAATATAGTTAAATTTTCAACCTAAGAATCAATTTGTAGTTAAATTTTCAAAGGAAGAAATTAATTTTCAGCTAAAATGATGAGTGTTCAACTTGAATACTTACATTTTCAGTCATAAAATAACATTCCACCCAAAACGAACGTTTTTTCAACAAAATAATAGTTTAATTTTTTTAGAATTAATTTTTTTTCAAAAAATACCTATTTTTAACAAAGCACATGAATTTTTCACCAAGTAGTTAAATTTGTAATAAAATAGTACAGTTTTCAACCAAAACGATGAATTTTCAAGCTTTTTAAATGAATTTATCAATATTAGTATTATTCATAAGAATTATTCTTGGGAGAATAATTAATTGATTATTATTCTCTTCTATCGATTTTCCGCCAAGAAGATGAATGTTTATCAACAAATCAAATACTTCGAATTGCCAAGAAAAAAAAAATTAATGGAAAAAAAATTCTCAACAAAATAGTTCAATTTTCAACGAAATCCTTTACAACAAAAATCCAGAATGTTTTACCAGAAAAGTGAATTTTCAACCAAGAAGTTGAATTTTCAACTAAAAAGCTAAATTTTCAACTAAAAATAGAATAGTTAAATTTTCAGTTTCAAAAATTACTTCTCAACCAAACAAGTCAATTTAAATGGTTGAAATCTTTGAAATGTTCTATTTATACACATTTTTTTATTGGCGAGTACGTGTAAATGCTTCAGTATTTGAATCAAACAATTCCGAATGAGAAATGTGTTGAACTTTAATTTTAAACGTTTAAAATTGAAAACAATTCCACTGACAATGTTTTTATTTGCATTTTACGTTGCATTGCTTCAAATGCTAAGAACTTTCATATTCGAAACCTTATTGGCAATAAAATTTCAGCAAGGTCAGATGAAAAAACGATTTTTTTTTCGCTTAAAAACGTCCAAGATGATTTTTTATTTTTCTTATTCTTTTCTTATTCTCTATTATTCATTTGATTTCTTAATGTTAATTTAAGTCTTAACAGAATCTTAAAACGAAATATTCTTCAACACTGTGAAAAAAAATTTTGTTAAAAAAAAATTGATGAAAAAATGTTTTGAAAAAAATGCTGAATAAAATAATTTGTTGAAAAAAATGTTTGAAAAAATTTTGTTGAAAAAAATGTTAGGAAAAAATTGGTCGAAAAACAATTTTTGAATAAAAGTGTTTCAAAAGAAAATTAAAAAAAAAAATTGGTTGCAAAATATTGTTCGAAACAAATTTTTGAAACAAAAATTTCGTTGAAAAAAAAAAAATAATTTGTGAAAAAAAAATTATTGGAAACAAATTTTGGCAAATTTTGAACGGCTCGTTAGAGACAAGTATATAACAAGATGAAAAAAGAGGGAGAGAATTGGAAAAGAGACAACCAAGCCATCCTCACTCTCATTTCCTTTCTCTTTCTCCGTCTTTTTTATACTACTTTTGGAACCAACATGTTTCGAGATTATTTAAATCTCCTCATCAGGGTATATTTTAATAGGATACTACGAAAAATTATTTCTATCATATGCTTTATATTAATAATGTATGTATATATGAGACTGAAATTTCTTATCGTACTGTTATTTACATTATTTTTCATTTTTTCATTTTTGGATGAAAATTTAACTTTCAATTTTCGGTTTAGGTGTCAATCCTTAATATTTCAAAATCATTTTTGTACTTTAATTCTTTTTTTAATTTCTAATCAACTGAAAAATTGAATTAACATTAAGTTCCAATGTTTCATATATAAATTCGATAAAAGTATCAAAGGCTTTGTTATCTTTCTAAAGGTCTCATTCAAAATTGATTATATTGATGCCCTCTCTCTTTATATGTAACAATTTCACATATTAACTATTTCTTTGCCCCTCATTTTGTCAAATTCCCGCGAAATCATGAAAACATGTTAAAATTTCTGAAGAAAAAAAAAAAAAAAAATTTCAGTTTCACACAAGAAGAAAACCATAAAGAAGAAAAATACTTATCCTTCTGTTGTTATGTACTATATTCCATTATGAAGGAGGGAATAGGTTTCTGGGTCAACTCTACAAATTTTGGCGCTTGAAAACACCTGCAATGTACATTTGTTTATATAATTTGTTCATTACATGAAAAAATATTAATGCATGACAAAATATTTTTCAAAACGATCATTGATAATATAATTGCAACAAGATTAGAAGACAAATTGATTACGTTTCGTTTAAAAACTCCTAAAATGTGCATTTTTTATATATGTTGTTTATAAAACAAACAAATATCAACGGATGTTTCTGCCTATTAATGTCTGTGATGTACATTTGCTTATAGAATTTGTTTCTAGAATTGTTTAATAATATTTACTCTTGAATTTTGATGGCCACGTATCATCCAAAGTCCAAGCAATAAAAGCAAGCCATTTAAGAGCAGGAATATACTTTGAAAATATTCCTTAATGTCGATTATTTGTTAATAAAATTTGCTTATAAGAATTAGCTTTACAAGCTAACAACTTTTTGTCTTCTTCTTTATATTGCTGTGTATTGATCCAACTGACTTGAAGTATAAGAAAAATTTTGTCTAGAAGACAAAACATGAAATGCAAAAGAGTGACACTTTCGCTGTTTGCATTAACATAAAAATTAAATACACAAAAAAGTAAAATATCCACTCTCAACATTTTATAGGAAATTTAGTCCTGAATTCTGCAATCGGTGCATTATTGCGTTCTAAATGTCATTTTAAACTTCGTTTTCCATTTTACCCCATTGTGGACCGCTACGTCACAGGCACACATCTGGCCAAGTAGTATCGAAAACCCGACCCGATCCCGAGTCGATATATCGCATTCCGAGCCAAAGTCGAGCCGAGAGAAAACCGATCACGGGTATCGAAAACCCGATCCCGACCCGCGAAAAAACCGTCGCGATCTTGACACGATCACGAGAACGTATCGTATCGAACGGCACCACAAACCAAGGGACATCCCATTTTTGTATTGACATGGCGTCTGGAGCACATTGTAAACTATCTTGAAAAGACATTTTTAAAACAAAAATGGATTTTTTCAAAAATTGGAAATGTTTAAATTCAATTTTTAAAGACATGCACTTTTGATTTTCTTTAAAGGTCACAGCCGCGCACATTCATTTGAAATTTCTTTCATAGATTCGCATCCATGTGAAGTTGAATTTCTCCCAATGATAAACCTGAACATTCATTTTTGTGGGAGTTCTGGAGGGGGAAAGAAAAAAAAACACCGCGCATTGTAAGAGGCGGGGGCCTCACGATATTAAAACACCCCGGTTTGTGAGAGGCGAAATGACTTACGATAATAAAGAACTTCGGTTTGTGAGAGGTGAGGGGACTCACGACAATAAAGCACCCCAATTTGTGAGTGGCGAGAGGACTCACGATAATAAAGCACCCCGGTTTGTGAGAGTCGAGAAGACTCACGATAATAAAGCACTCCGGTTTGTGAGAGGCGAGAGAACTCAGGATAATAAAGCATTCCGGTTATTGAGTGACGAAGGAACTCACGATAATAAAGCACCCCGGTTCGTGAGACTCGAGGCGGCTCATGATACTAAAGCACCTCAATTGCTGAGAGGTGAGAGGACTCATGATAATAAAGCAACGCGGATTGTTGAGAGGTGAGAGGACTCATGATAATGAAGCAACTCGGATTGTGAGAGGCTACAAGACTCACAATAATAAAGCACTTTGATTTATGAGAGGCCAGGGGACTGGCGATGAAAAAGCACCCCGGTTGGTGAGAGGCGACGGGACTCATGATAATAAAGAACCTCTATTTATAGAACGATAATGAAGCAACCTGGATTGTGAGAAACCAGGGGACTAATGATAATAAAACACCTCGGTTTGTATGAGGCGGAGGGATCCAAGATAATAAAGCACCTCGATCTGTGAGAGGCGAGGGGATTCACGATTGAAAAGCTCCTCGATTTGTGAGAAGCGAGGGGACTCACGATAATAAAGCACCCCGGTTCGTAAGAGGAACGATGACTCACGATAATAAAGCACCTCGATTTATAAGAGGCGAGGCGTCTCACGATAATACAGCAGCCCGGATTGTGAGAGGCGAGGAGACCCAAGATAATAAAGCACCCCGATTTGCGAGAGGCGAGGGGACTCACGATAATAAACCACCCCGATATGTGAGAGGCGAGGGTAGCCAAGATAATAAAGCACCCCGATCTGCGAGAGGCGAGGGGACTCACGATTGAAAAGCTTCTCGATTTGTGAGAGGCAAGGGGACGCACGATCATAAAGCTCTCCTATTTGTCAGAGGCGGGGGGACTCACGATAATAACGGACCCCGTATTGTGAGCGTCAAGGGGACTCACGATAATAAAGCACCCAGGTTTGTAAAAGGCATGTGGAGTCACGATAATAAAGCACTTTGAGTTGTGAGAGGCGAGGGGACTCACGATAATAAAGAACCTCGATTTGTGAGAGGCGAGGGGACTCACGATGATGAAGCAACCTGGATTGTGAGAGGCGAGGCGGCTCACGATAATACAACAGCCCGGATTGTGATAGGCGAGGGGACTCAAGATAATAAAACACCCAGGTTTGTAAGAGGCATGTGGAATCACGATAATAAAGCACCTCGAGTTGTGAGAGGCGAGGAGATTCTCGATTATAAAGCACCCCGATTTATGAGTGGCGTGGGGAACAACGATAATGAAGCATCCCGATATGTGAAAGGCGAGGGGACCCAAGATAATAAAGCACCTCGATCTGCGAGAGGCGAGGGGACTCACGGTTGAAAAGCACCTTGATTTGTGAGAGGTGAGCGGACTCACGGTAATGAAGTACTCCGATTTGTGTGAGGCGTAGGGACTCACGATAATAAAGGATCCCAATTTGTGAGAGACGGGGGGGCTCACGATGATGAAATACCTCGATTTGTAAGAGGCGAGGGGACTCACGATCATAAGCCACCCCGGTTTGTATGAGGCGAGGGGCTCACGCTTATGAAGAACCTTGCTTTGTGAGAGACGAGGAGACTCACGATAATAAAGAA
>CAKNXH010055827.1:16668-29948 GCA_932178445.1 Andricus quercusramuli | reverse complement strand
GAGAGGCGAGGAGATTCTCGATTATAAAGCACCCCGATTTATGAGTGGCGTGGGGAATAAAGATAATGAAGCATACCGATATGTGAAAGGCGAGGGGACTCACGATTAAAAAGCACTTTGATTTGTGAGAGGTGAGGGGACTCACGATAATAAAGCACCCCGATTTGTGAGAGGCATGGGGGACTCACGATAATAAAGCATCTTGATTTGATTTCCCGTATTTGCGTCGTTTGGTTCCAAATTTGAAATTTTTTCATAGTATTTCCAATAAATAAAACCAAAATGAAAAGTACGAACCAAAAAATGGCGAGAAAATATTTTGTAGAACTTTTTATAAAATGTAATTGTTTTGAGATAACTTTTCCCGTATTTGCGTTTTTTGGTTCAAAATTTAAAATTTTTTAAAAGTATTTTCGGTAAAAAAATCAAAAATGACAACTCTTTTGAAAAAATGGGTACAAATTTTCTTTAGGTATTTTTAAAGCTATAACTGCTCCGTAAGACTTTTTCCCATCTTTTGTGTCCTTCGGGTCAAAATTTGAAATTTTAGATTTTTTCATAGTATTCTCGATGAATAAAACCGAAATGACAAGTCCTACCAAAAAATGGATTAAAGCACTTTTTAAAAGCTGAAATTCTTCTTCAAAAATTTTTTCTGCATCTTAAATCGTTTGGTTCGAAGTTCAAATCTTCGATTTTCTGCATATTATTTTCGACAAACAAAACCAAAATGAAAATTCCTATCAAAAAAGGGTTAATAACTTTTTTTTAGGATTTTTCAAAACCTATAATTATTCAATAAGACATGTTCCTGTATTTTGCGTCGTTCACTTCGAGATTTGAAATTTTGTATTTTTCACAGAATTTTCGATAAATAAAACCAAAATGGCGATTCCCGTAAAAAAATTGGTAGACAAAATTTGGTAGGACTTTTCAAAAGCAACAATTTCTCTATGAGACCTGTTGCTATACTTTGAGTAGTTTGGCTCTAAAGGCTCTAGCTGAAATAAGCATGGGAAAAGTGCCCCTGCTCTAATTGGGCTCATATTCCAGGGATAAGTGTCTTCTAGTAAGAAAATAATCTACGCAAAGTACCAGCCCCTAGAAATGATTTTTTCAGAAGTTATGGTCGAAAATACAAAAATCGAAAAATCAATTTTTCTAGAAAACGGCTTGACCGATTTCAACGAAGAAAATATATGTTGTAGTGATAGTTAGGAAAACACTACGGAAAAATCCCAGATGAATTGCGTTGAATATAAAGGACGAAAAAAATTATTCTAATTTTCAAACATTTTTTTTACCTTGTTTTTCAACGAGGGCCACCTTCATTTTTTTCTCATAAAATAAGCGAACGCTGATTAGTAACATAGATTTTTCACGAACCGATCAAGAGGGGACTTCATAAAAAAAATGAGTGAAGAACATTTGTTGGCCCCTGAAATACATGCTTTTACATACAAACCAGAGGCCAATGCAACATTGTACTTACTGTTCAATAAAATGAGCCTAATTCGAGTCAGATTTGTTTTTTAATGAGAGTAAAGAGCAAAAATAATTAACTTCATATTACAATAAAAATGTAAAGTACGATCTTACTGTTTTAATCAAGATCACTGTCTTCATCAATTATTGGCGTCGTGTTGGTTTTCATAAAGATTTTGCTAAGTATCGCTGCTGGCTTTATTATTTTTGACAAGTAGCGAGCATGTCCCAAGTAATATATAATTGCCGCAATATGTGAGCAGCATCCCACGGTTCTACGTCCATTAGCACACTCGCACGAATATCGATTTATTCCCTGATATTCTTGACTGTCAGGAATATATTCGATATAACATCTGTAATCTCTTTTGTTGACGTGACGCGATGGGATTTGTACTTGTAGGATGTTGGTACTCTCTTTTAATACTTTGAGATTCACGCTACCATCCTCATTTATAATTTCAGCAAGGTAACAAACTGCTTGGGATAGCTGATACGACCATGTCAAAACATATAATACTATAGAAAAATAAGCTACTATATGTATGTAGAAGGAAGTGACGCTATTACAGTGTCCAGTGCATTGGTTATTTTGTTACGAATTATTTTATTTTCTATTTTCATTATTACTGACCGAATAATGAATAATATTAATGTTACCTGTAAAGAGTATTTTGAGGTCGGTTTCAGAGATTTGTGGAAAATTCTCCAAATCATGAGACGAGAGTGGCGAACAAATCACTTTCTTCCTATTCCATCCTTTCTCAATCACTTCGTTTCCAAGTGTATCTTCGGTATCCTTAGCAGCTATCATACGTGCTAATATGATGTCTTGTAAATCTTCGTCCGACGATAGACGTTTACCGAAATAGTTTTGGAGAAAAGATGCTATACGAATGTATGCAGCAACTTTTGGAAGCATCTTGTTGTCTAACTTGCGATCTAGTAGTCTGCATTTTTTTTAATCATTCCATGAACCGACTCTACAGCCCAGCGAAGCTTAGTGACAAAGCGTGAATAATTATTAGCTTCTTTAGATGTTAACTGTTTACGACTTCCTTTTTGGACGGCATTAAAACTCTATAACTTTTTGCCTCTAAATCAGCCTTTATGTCTCTAAATCCTCTGTCTAAAATAAAAATGTCTCCTTTTTCTAATATCCTAGGCAGTCCGTCTCTATCATTTAAAATAATGTTTATAGAATTGAAGCATCATTTTGATTTGCGTAAAAGGGCCCGTACATGTCAAGGATGTAACCAACGGTTGTAATGATGGTAAACGGTTTGCAAAGGTGTGTCTTTTTTTGACTCGAATAGGATTTACGCTGGTAGTAATTGTTTTTGCTTTTTTCGATCGATCGATATTCGATCGATTTTTCGATCGATATTCGTGCGAGTGTGCTAATGGACGTAGAACCGTGGGATGCTGCTCACATATTGCGGCAATTATATATTACTTGGGACATGCTCGCTACTTGTCAAAAATAATAAAGCCAGCAGAGATACTTAGCAAAATCTTTATGAAAACCAACACGACGCCAATAATTGATGAAGACAGTGATCTTGATTAAAACAGTAAGATCGTACTTTACATTCTTATTGTAATATGAAGTTGATTATTCCTGCTCTTTACTCTCATTAAAAAACAAATCTGACTCGAATGAGGCTCATTTTATTGAACTGCAAGTACAATGTTGCATTGGCCTCTGGTTTGTATGTAAAAGCATGTATTTCAGGGGCCAACAAATGTTCTTCACTCATTTTTTTTATGAAGTCCCCTCTTGATCGGTTCGTGAAAAATATATGTTACTAATCAGCGTTCGCTTATTTTATGAGAAAAAAATGGAGGTGGCTCTCGTTGAAAAACAAGGTAAAAAAAATGTTCGAAAATTAGAATAATTTTTTTTCGTCCTTTATAATCAACGGTATTCATCTGGGATTTTTCCGTAGTGTTGTCCTAACTATCCCTACAACATATATTTTCTTCGTTGAAATCGGTCAAGCCGTTTTCCAGAAAAATTGATTTTTCGATTTTTGTATTTTCGACTATAACTTCTGAAAAAATCATTTCTAAGGGCTGGTACTTTGCGTAGATTATTTTCTTACTAGAAGACACTCATGCCTGGAATATGAGCCCAATTAGAGCAGGGGCACTTTTCCCGTGCTTATTCAGCTACAGCCAATAATGTTGTTATTTTTCCACAGTATTTTCGAGAAATAAAATCAAAATATAAAGTCTTAGCAAAAATGGTTGAGGGGAAAATTATATGTCTTTCGAAAGGCTACACTTCCTTCAGCCTTTTTACGTATCTATTGTCGTTTCGCTTAAAATTAGAATTTTCAACTTATTCACTTTTGATGCGCAGAACCCAAGAGACAAGTCCTATCAAAAAATGGCAGAAAAGTGATTGTAGATATTTCGAAAAGTTTCCATGCTTCTTCTGAACTTTCTTCACATATCTGTCGCAGTTTGGCGTAAAAGTGGATTACTTGATTTTCGGATAGCATTTTTGATGGATAAAACCATTATTTCTTTCAGGACCCCCAAAAAGTTGGCCTAAGCTCAATTTGATCCGTTCATTTTTTTGAGAGATATAGTTTTCACGGTCGGATACGGAAAGACAGAAGGGATCGTCAAATTTTGTTTTTTTGCTCAATGGGGTTTCAAATACTTGGAAATACTTTACAAAACCGATGTGTGAAATTTCGCACGAATCTAATACTTAATCGTAAATTATGAGAATGTAATAAAAAGTCACTTGCCATTATACTCTCTGGAAGGAACCGCAATTCCCATCGATAAAACCGCACCAAATACTAAGAGTCTTAAATAAAATGTTGTCCCCATTTTGTTCAGAAATTATACAATCACAGGATAGACAATATTAAATGATGATGTGGAAATGCAAATCTTGCCTTTTATAGGGAACTTTGCGTGTAGCTATAAAAATGTCAAGGATTGTCAAACATATTTCGGGAAAACACGTTTCATCTAGAGCGCTTGTTTGTGGAGTTAAGCTAAACAAACCTGTAAATTCTGCCCTTGATTTCTCTCTGGAATCAGAGATTGTATATTACACGAGTTTACGCAACAATTTTATTTTTCTTGAATTTGCTTTATCAAACTGTCTCTTCGGATGAAAAAGAAAAAAAACCAAGAAGTAAATAATATGTTTTATAATCTATAGATATGAGTCATTCCAAAGATTTTTATTTAAATTCCAGCCCAAATTCCGCGTGACCATGTCACCGATTAAGCCGTCCAAAAATCTCCAAAAATAAAATATTAGATTTTTTGAATCAGAACGTTACGTGAATTATTTTCTTGATTTGGTTTTTTTGTTAATTTTACTTCTCTTTTCAAACCTGTACAAAAATGCAATCCATAAACGATTTAAAAGTGTAATGGTTGAGTTTATTAGTTTCAGACATTCGAAATAATTTGTTTGAAGAAATATTTCATTATTGTATTTTTCGGTCACAATTTGAAGTGTCGGGAATTTTATTATTCAGGAATTTTCCAATTCGGTAATATTATAAACTGTTCGGTAATATTATAAACTGTTCGGGAATTTTCTAATTCGGAAATTTTATTATTCGGAAACTTTTTTGTTCGGGAATTTTATTATTCGAGAATTTTCCAATTCGGTAATTTTACAGTATCGGGAACTCTATTATTCAGGAATTATTTTCCAATTTGGTAATATGATGAACTGTTCGGGTGTTTTATTATTCGGTAATTTTCCAATTCGGTAATATGATAGACTGTTCAGGAATTTTATTATCAGGGAATTTTATTATTCTGGAATTTTCCAATTCGGAAATTGAATTATTCGGACATTTTATGATTGGTGTATTGTAATACTTCGATAATTTTCCAATTCGGGAATTTCACAGTGTCGGGAACTTTATTCTTCGGAATTTTGTAGTTGTCCCTTGCGATTTTTGTCTTAGCAGATTCAAGTTCACCATTCTCCAATTAAAAATATAATTGTTGAATTTTTGACGCTTTGAGATATACATTATATAATTTGAACTGCTTCTCAATGGAATTTCCCAATTTTACAAATTCTAGTTGAAAGTTTTTCAATTTTGAGGGCTTTTAGTTTTGAATACAAATTATTCAATTTCAAGCGCTTTAATTTCTGAATTATTAAATTTCAGACGCTTTTATTTAGTAATGATACAAGTTCTATTCCTTTTTATTTCATTCAAAATATTATCCTTTTCCAAATGTTACCTAATCGAAAATACTTTCATTTGGAACTGTTTCAATTCAAAAACGTTTAATATGTATTTTTTTTAAGTTTGAAGCGCTTTCAATTCGAAATTATTAAAAAAAACTCTTAATATTTCAACATTTTTGTAATAATGGATTCTTATCGGATTTGATTCAAGCGTGACGGTATGGAAAATTTTAATTTTTATCTCTTGAGTATTTATACAGTAAGATGTGAATTATTTGTCCATTTTTGCGTTCAAGACGAGTGAAGAAGAATAAACAGAGATGGGGTTTTTTAACGAGTACATTTGTGAAATATTGTAATTACACCAGAAGTTCATATATAATCATTATATACATGTTTAAATTAGTACTGCTTCTCATAATTAGTAGATATAGGGATGTTCAAGCGGGAGGGATATGTGTATCCCTCCCCCCCCCCCCCATTCCGTAGGGTCCAGATTCTAATTACAATTTTCAGTTTCACATGTGGAGAGGGAAGTATAACCTTCAGAGACCAATTTCACAAAAAAGAATATTTAACCATTATAACACGAATAATTAATTTAGGACCGAATTCATGCATGAAACTTAGTACGTGGCGGGTTTTAAGAGCTAACAAACATTTGATGGAGAGGAGGTAATACATTATACTGATACCATAAACTTTTACTATTCTTCTAGATTCATCATTATTTATTCACCTTCGTCAGAAGCGCACAAATAATTAAAATTTACGAGAAGAGCAAATAAGTTAAGAAAGTCTTATGCGTACTTATTATTCTATTTTTTGTTTAAAAATATGCCTAATTTTCACCAATTCCACTCATTTTTCAGTTTGAAAATATAAAACATTGTTCCTGTTTAATTATAAGAGACCATCAAGAGGCGACCATGTCAGCGATTAAGCTTGCGATTTTTACATTCTCGTCATTTAGATGGAGTGTCTTAGTTTTATGTGATTTAAGACCTATCCAGTCTAAGACCATCTTCAAAGTTGTCTACAAATTCACTAAATTTCACCAAGCTTAAAAGGGCAGCTAATTTCTAATTTTTAATTTCAGTTATTTTGCTTTTATATAAAGTTATATAGTATGCTGAATAATAATTTAAATACTGAACAAAAATGTCATGAAAATAGTTTTAATGAAGCCTTATTATGCTTTTATACATAAATATTCAGAAGGCTCAAAAAACTACTGTTAAACAAATATAACATTTTCATATCGATTTAATTACTATAGTCCAAACTTTATATGTGAATACAAAATGCAAATTTATATATTCTACCTTATACAAAGAAGCCTGAGAGGCTTTTCTATATGCCTTTTAATTTCTGAGGTACGCAGTTAATTTTTTAAACGACCTCTATTTTCCCGGTTTTGATGATTTATTTGAACTAATATTGCATTTATATAAAAATATTCTAGAGAATAATGATGTATTTCGTGAAAATACAACTTTTCAGTTTCACAATATTTTTTAGTGGAAACATTATTTTTCGAAATAATCGACCAAAAATTAAAGTTGCGTTGATTTTTGACAATTCCTAATTTTTTAAAAATAAGAAGTTCGTTGTAGTTTTTATGATTTATGAAGAAAGGTGTTGATTTTTCTTACTCTCCTTTTTTAACAGACCTAAAGACCTTACAAAACTACATATATTTTGTTTTGAAAATTTTGCTCAATTATCAATGGTTTTTGAGAAAGAAGCAATTTTGATTTTATAAAATTGTTCACTTCCGTTTTTTTACATTTTTTCATGAATAATGTGTTGAAATTAATTGCACATAATAATAAACGAACATTTTTAATTTTATATAAATTTATAAAATTTTTTATGTGTTGATTTTAATTTTTAAAGAATAGAAGAAACTTCCCACACCCCCGGCCTTTTGAATTAACATGGGGTTTTTAATGAGAAGAGCTCGGTTTTCGAAGAAATGCAAAAAGAAGTATTTTTCATAAATTTTTTGTGAATTAAAGTATACTCACATTTAAAGAAGATTCCAAAGAATAATGTCCAGAAAAAAATTTTAAATTTCGACCAGCCAATACCCTTTTCTTGTGCCCGGAGAATTCCCCCCAAAAATGGAAAATATCAACTTTCTATCAAATTAATGCTAAAAATGGTATTTTTCAGACTTTTTTCAACATATGCATTACTTTGAATCGATAAGTGACGAGTTTTAAAGTATCTTTTTAATAATTTGGAATTTTTTAAACAATTATGATTTGTTTAAACATTTTTTTCTTCCTGTCAGTCGTGAAAAATTATTATCTTTTGAAATAAATGATATAAAGTTGATGAATGTCAAGAGCCGTACTTTTTTTTTAAACATATTTTGTAATTATTCAAATAATTATCATTTGTTTGAACAATTTTCTTCCTTACAATCTTAAAAAGTTATTATTTTCCGGAATCAATGACATAATTGACGAATGTTGAGAGAATTATATTTTTGAGGATATTTAGTAATTATTTAAACAATTTTCATTTGTCTTAAAAATTTTTACCCCTGTAAAGTTTGAGAAGTTATTTTCTGGAATGGATGGCACAATTAATAGATGTTGAGAGTAATCAACGATGATCATATCGACCATGATGACTATATGTTTTTGGTGTCGCTAAATCCGAATCCGAGGTCCAAAGAACCCCAGCACGCCAGGGTTCTTACATAACCTCATAAGACCTGATAATTTTCTTTTCAAGTCTAGAAGAATTACAAATTTGTCATGAATCATTTACTGATATAAAGCGTAGTTTTCGTCTTAATCGTGAAATATACATTACAAATTTAGAAAATAAATTTTGAGAAAGACGACGCAAAATATGTACGAAAAAAATTGGAAGACAAAAGGTGCGCACTGAAAAAAGATCTATAAATTTGTCATAGAGCATTTTCTGATTTGAAGCGTAGTTTTTGTTTTAATCGTGAGAAATAATATTAAAAATTAAACCAATAAATTTTGAGAAAAACGACGCAAGGTACGAAAAAACACAGCTTTTGAAAGATTTCAAGGGATTTTCAGGTAACTCAATGTTTTTAATGGGGTATCACGAGATAATGTATGGTATCTATGAACTATGAAGGATTTTAAGGAATTTGAACATTGACAATTCAAAGTTCTGCAATCTTGAAGATTGAAAATTGTTGAATTTTGAAAATGTAGAATTACAAATCATTCCATTTTCAGGATTTATATTTGAAAACTGTGCAATTTATAGCGTTCTTCTGGAATAGTTCAATTTGGACGATTTACAATCGAAAATTCTTTAATTTTAATTATTTGCAACGTGAAATGTTTCAATAGTGTAGATTTACAATTATTAAAGTCAGAAATATTCCAAATGATATTTTTGCAACACCCACCTGAAAAGTTGACCTTTTCATGCTTCTAAATAGTGTCTAAAGGACCTGATTTTAGCAGACTGTGTCCGAACAACTTTTGCGCATGCGCAGTTTGTAGATGGCTTATTTTAGGCATTGGTGAAAAAGCTGCGCATGCGCACTTTCTATATGAGGTACTTTAGACACTGGTGTTGGTATGTTCTTGAAATAAATTTAGACTTAACTTGAACAAATCTTTAAATGAATAAAGTTTTCTTTTTAGGGTTTCGTAGCCCCGTCGTGCAAAAGGGCATACGCACCAGTATTTGGCACAGCAAAAGAGCATAAGCGCCAACATTTTTCTTACATAATTTTTTTGGAAACTTTTTTTTCACAAATTTCTTCTCCAAATTTTTTTGTTGTTATTATAAAATTATTATTTTTCGTTAACTCCTCTCAAAATAACTTTTTCGGACGGGCGTTGAAAAAAATAGCGTGTGATACGCGTGCGCATAAGTGATTGCTAACTCGTGTGCTTGCATCATTCGCCTTCGGCTCGAAGCAATCGTCCACGTTTTCGCACACGCTTCGCTCGTGCACTAACCACCGACTCATGCACACTTATCACAAATAGCTATTCTTGCATAACAAAGATTATATCATAAAAATTATTGCACTGCACTCGCATCACACAAGTGCTCATTCACTATCTTCATTCGTTCTCAAGATAGAGTATTTGTAAATGAATGCCCGTAAAAGTCGACTGCTTTCTAGGAACAGGTGTAAGTCGCCGCTTAAAAAAGGAGGCCGAAAACCCCTGTTTTTTGGAATGTTTTGCACTCTAACTATTGACAACATTTTTTTAAGATGAAATTGATCATATTGTTGTGAAACAATTTTTTGTTTTTATTAAAGTTTTGTTAAAGATTTCAAAGTTTTTTGTTGTTGAGCAAATTGCAATAGAAAAGTGAGGCGCCTCGTCTTTTGACCCCGACTTTAGACCTTCTTCTTAGACTTTGGCCTTCTTTTTACATTCTCATCATTTATGATTGAGGAAGCATTAGAATTGTCCGAAATTTCAACTCTCAGTTCTTCAACGTATCTCTACGTTTTGAGATCCCCTGAAGCCGAAAATCAAGTTTTGGTGATGGCGTCTGTATGTCTGTCCGTTCGTCTGTAAACACGATAACTCTCAAAAAAACGAACGGGTCGAGTCGAGTTTTGGCACACTTTTTTTAGGTCATAACAAAAGAACGAATTCGGTAACCAGCATTCCTTGACAAACGGTTATGGTTTTATCCATCGAAAATTCTAGCCAAAAATCGAATATTTCATTTTTACGCTAAATGTCGACAGATACGTAAAAAAAGTTTGGGAGAAGAATTGAAGCTTTTTAAAATATATACATTTTTTGTTGCAATTCTTTTTTTTTATAGGACTCGTTTTTTTCGTTTTATGCATCGAAAATGAAAATTCGAATTTTAAGCCAAACGACGACACGTAAGTAAACGAGGAATTGTAGCTTTAGAAAAGCCCTATAAAATGTCTCATAACCATTGTTTGATAGGAATCGTTGTTTCGGTTTCATTTTTCGAAGATATTATGAAAAAAAAGAAAATTCAAATTTTGAGCAAAAAATGTCTTTTATCCATTTTTTAATAGGGATTGTCATTTTTGTTATATTTATCGAAAATACTATGCAAAAAATCGAAAATTCAATTTTGGAACCAAACGACGTAAGACACGGGGAAAATATCAGCAAGGAATTGCAGCTTTTAAAAAGTCCTACACAATTTTTTCAAATTATTTTTTGAGGAGACTTTTTATTTTGGTTTCATTTATCAAAAATACTATGAGAAAAATCGAAAATTCGAACTTTGAGCCAAACGACGCGAAATATGGGGAAAAGTTTTTTACTGAATTTCAGCGTTTAAAATTTCTATAAACCATTTTCTAACTGAGCTTGTTGTTTTTAATGCATTAATCGAAAATTATATGCAAAAATAGAAAATTCCAAAATTACGCCTATAGACGCCAGATACGTAAGAGGTGTCAGAGAAGACTTGTAGGAGTTTTTGTTTTATCCATAAAAAATTCTATGAAGGAAGAACTGTAGCTTTTTATTGTAAGGTAGCTCAGAAAATAAATATATGTTGAAAAAGGACCATCGAAAATTGAGCGCGAAGCGCGAGTGTTACGATGAGAATGTCTACCTTGAAGCCTACAGAGCTTTGAGCAATTTAATCTTCAACTATACTTCATCACATAGAAAGTTCTGAGTATGGAGATTGTATTACAAAAACTAGGATATAAAAGAGATGTTTTTGCTAAAGTTATACATTCAAGCATTCCGAGGAGGGGGCCTGCACTTTTTTTGTTACACCACTGAACTTACGTACATTTCAAATAGTGAGGCCTACGATCTAGTTTAGTGCTTATTGCAATGCGAAAAAGAAGATCAAATTCACTTGCAAAAGTCAAAATCATAATTCTTTGCTTACTATGAAAATTAGTTATTCATAAGAACGTATATGTTCAATTTGTGTGTCACTGGCAATCAGTAAGAATTCACTGGTTCACTCAGTGAAAATCCGGCACTAGTTTAATCACTAAGGTTCACTGGTTTCTCAGTACCAGTAATCATCTGCTCGTACGCCTTGTCGTGTGTCAGTTGGTTAGGTATGGCACTTATCATTCATCACTATTGTGTTAATAGTTGCAAAATTATTGTCTTTTAAATACCGCACTTTACTCCCACAACAATAAATGAAGGCCAGACTGAAATGTAATGGGATATAATATGTTGCGCCTAATTGTGGGAAGGCCCGTCGATATGTCAACGTATCGCGTCGCTCAATTTCACACCCAAGTGGCCAGGGGCCTTCCCACTTTCAGGCGAAAGATATTATATCCCCTGCTTATTGCAGTCAGGCACCAAATATTTATAACAAAAACACTAGTACAATATAAGGTTCGTTTTCAATCGAGAATTGCCAACACCAGACCGGCGACGCGCACGTACCAGACGTCTGCAGGTTCATCTCTTGGGCGCGTGGAGCGCTATATCACTGGATGAATCTATCATTTGGCGTCACTGGTATATTCAGTGACGCTACTTTAGTTGAGTCACTAATTGATTCACCCAGTCAAAGTGAAAAATCATTGGTACACCAGTGATAATTCAAAATACTGATTCAACCAGTGACAGTATCACTGGTTCCGTTTAAGAGAGCTTGTTCTAGTAAAATTTCTTTCCACAATTTGAAGTAGTTATACTGACTTTAGGTTTTGAAAATTTTGAGATCCTCATCTCATACAGTATCAAAAACTATTAAAATTGTTTCTTATATAATACGAACAAGTGAACTTCAAATTAACAATGTAAAATAGTGAGTCTGACTAATCAATTTGTTATGTACGTTCCTTTGCCAATAATCGTGTGTTTCCTGACAGTTTTTAGGAGAGGATCTCTTTCATTTTCAAATTTGCAAGCTGTGCCCAGAACAATTCGGTTGTGAAGACATTGGACATTCAGAAGTCCCGCGCCCGGCTTGACGCATGGGATGTATAATTCCAGAACGGACAAATTGATATGCAAGCTCTTTTGCATATTCATAATCTTACGCGTGGCGAAATCGAGGGCCGTAAGTTCGAGGAACATTTCCCTGGCCCCGCCACCCACGCAAATTTAACTTTTTTTGGGTCCAATATTTAGTGCAGAATTTGTTCAAATTTGTTCAATCAAAATTAGAATTTGTGCAACGCTGGAAGTACCTGATAACTCAAAAAAACACTGGCGGGGCCAGCGAAACGTTTCGCTGGCCACGACACCGTCCAAAATCATCTTTAAATGAGCGTATTCTTTTCTTCTTAATTTTTTCAAATTTGTGCAACCAACTTCAATCCCCAAAAACTACTCCCTATGCAGCAAACATCATGGCAGAGCCAGCAAAATATGTCACCAGCCCCGACACTGTCCAAAATAAACTTTAACCGAGCGTGTTATTTTCATCTTAATTTGTTCAAATTTGTGCAACCAACTCCAACTCCTAAAAATTACCCCTCATGCGGCAAACAATATGCCAGAGCCAGCGAAATATTTCGCCAGCCACGACACTGTCCAAAATGAACTTCAAATGAGCATATTATTTTCGTCTTAATTTGTTCAAATTTGTGCAACCAACTTCAACCTTCAAAAACAACCCCTATGCAACAAACACCTTGGCGGGGCCAGTGCAACGT
>CAKNXH010055827.1:0-16658 GCA_932178445.1 Andricus quercusramuli | reverse complement strand
GGCCAGTGCAACGTATCGCTGGCCCCGACATTATCTAAAATCAACTTTATATGAGCGCATTATTTTCTTTTGATTTGTTCTAATTTGTGCAACCAAATACAACCCCTGAAAACTACCCCCTATGTGGCAAACACTATGGCGGATTCAGCGAAACGTTTCGCTGGCCACGACACCGTCCAAAATCATCTTTAAATGAGCGTATTCTTTTCGACTTAATTTTTTCAAATTTGTGCAACCAACTTCAACCCCCAAAAACTACCCCCTATGCAGCAAACATCATGACAGAGCCCGCAAAATATTCCACCAGCCCCGACACTGTCCAAAATAAACTTTAAATGAGCGTATTATTTTCGTCTTAAATTGATTAAATTTGTGCAACCAACTTCAAACCACAAAAACAACCCCTATGCAACAAGCACTTTGGCGGGGCCAGCGAAACGTTTCGCTGGCCCTGCCATATTGTTTGCTGCATAGGGGGTAGTTTTTAGGGGTTGGATTTGGTTGCAAAAATTTGAACAAATTAAGACGAAAATAATACGCTCATATAAAGTTGATTTTGGATAATGTCGAGGCCAGCGAAACGTTTCGCTGACACAGATTCTATTCTATATAAATTCACAAATTCGTTGCACAAATTCTAATTTTGGTTGAACAAATTTGAACAAATTCTGCTCTAAATATTGGGCCCAAAAAAAGTTGAACTTGTGTGGTTGGTGGGGCCAGCGAAATGGTCCTGTAAGTTCGTTCTTCGTCCATTGAACCACCCCAAACGAGTAGAGTAGAACCGGGACGGCAAGCATGTTAGTCGCAGATACCTTGTTCAGTGGCAGCAAATTGGAAGACCAAATCTTTCGGAGAAGACGCTAATATCTGCTTCGGAGAGACTCTTTCACTCATGTTAAGTCCTAAATACGGCATTGTGGCACGCCCAGATATGTATATGCCCCCTGCCCCCAGTGTCAGAGTGTCTAATAACACTTATATCCATACAAGCTCTGAGCTCCCGGGAGCGCCAGTATTCCGTCTTTACTTCAGATTAATCTTGGCACACTTTTCCACTCCAAAGTGTATACCAATCTCTCCTGTGTACTGCAGCACTTTAAACAAAATTTTCTAATAATTCGATGTAATACGTGTTGTCTTTCTCTCTGGATCTTTCCTTTAAAGAAGAACATATAAAGTGGTCGAGGGACGTACAGCAAGAGACCAAACTAAAGTAAGAAGAAGCAGATCATGTTAATAATTACAATAAAAGGCAGTATAGTGTTTTGAAGATGCATATCTTTATTTGACGAATATTTTTGAAATACTCTTATATAATTACTACTCTTATAATACTTTGTATTACTATGCGTATTTATTTGTTATTAAGGCTTTATTACTTTGTTCCATACTACATCCGGATTATGTTTTTGCCGGTTAGCCCACTCAATTTCGTCATGAGAGAAGTTTTTTTTGAAAATGTAATCTTCTACTACACTACTTAGCTTCTTTGGAAGAAAACCATCAACTGCAATTAAGGCAATATCGAGTTCGCCGGTATGTTCGCCTGGAGAGCCTGGGTACATGAAACCTACAATTTCGAGGCTCATACTTTCTTTTCTCATAAAGTTAAAAAAAACATGCTGTTCTGAATCTGGTACAGTCCATTCAACATTGAGATCCACGCGGAACTCAACTTGTGCCGGACGTTTGTTCTTGTATCTTTGTATGCCACTGAAGATGCTATACTTCGATACAGCGACGAATTTACCTACTACATATGCATCGCCAAGTATCGTAGTTCCTTTTCTAACTTTCACAATGTCTCGTGCTGTAAGCGGCGGCAGTCCGCGTGGAAAGAGGGTTCTTAGTATTTCATCCAGGCGCCTTTCTGCAAGAATTATATAAGTTAATTTATAAGCAAGTATTATGAACAGTTTGATTATATAGGGTATTGAGCCTTTTCACTGCAAAATAGCCAAACTCTGAATTTTTTAATCGAAATTGTTTAAATAATTAATAATTCTTTTAAATTTACGAAGCAAAATAGAAAAGAGTCATCGAAAAGATATACTTGGTTGACTCCGTGAACAAATTGTGCCTATTCCTTGAAAAATAGCCAAACTCTGAATATGTTCATGAAAATTGTTTAAATAATTAATCATTATTGTAAATTTACGAAGCAACATAGAAAAGAGTCATCGAAAAGATATTCTTGGTTGACTCCGTGAACGAATTGTGCCTATTCCTTGAAAAATAGCCAAAATCTGAATATGTTCATGAAAATTGTTTAAATAATTAATCATTATTGTAAATTTACAGATCAACATAGAAAAGTGTTATCGGAAAGATATTATCAGTTGACTCCGTAAACTTATTGTGCATATTCTTTGAAAAATGGCTAAACTCTGAATATGTTTATAAAAATTGTTTAAATAATTATTAGTAAATGTGAATTTGCAAATTCTCGTGAAAAATAGTTATTGGGAATACATTTTTGATAATTCCGTAAACAAATTGAGCCCACTCGTTGAAAAATGGCCAAATTCTTAATTTTTTCTTCAAAATTATTTTTAATTTATGAAGCAACATAGAAAAGAGTCATCCGAAAGATATTCTTAGTTAACTCCGTAAACAAATTGCGCCTATTCCTGGTTTACTCTGTAAAAAATTGTGCTTATTCCTTGCGAAATTGCCAAGCTCTGAATATGTTTATGAAAATTGCTCAAATAATTAATAATTATTGCAAATTTGCAAAGTCTTGTAGAAAAGAGTTATTGGAAATATATTCCTTATTGATACCAGAAACAAATTGAGCCTTTTCTATGAAAAATATCCAAACTCCTAATGCGTTTATTGGAAATGTTTAAATATTTAATGAATCTTGGAAATTTGCAGAGAATTATAGAAAAAAGTGATCGTAAAGATATTCTTATTTAATTTAGTAAGAAATTGAGCCTACTCATTTAAAAATGGCCAAACTCTGAATTTTTTATGGAAATTCTTCAAATAGTTGACTCCGTAAACAAATTGGGCATATTCCTTGAAAAACAGCTGAACTCTGAATATGTTTTTGAAAATATTCGAAAGTAGTAGGGTGTAGGTGGTTATATAGGTATAAGGTAGATAGGTATATAGGCGTTAGGTATATATGTTTCAGATTGATCTGGAATTCTCGCGTTATTTATTTAAATGACACGTTCATTCCGCAACACGGCTCCGGCCCAGGTTGCTGATCAATCTCTCTACCGATCACCCCAAGTGAAGAGCCTCGCAAAATTAATATGTGTGGTTCCCCACTGGGGCCAATTAGTATCCAAGGTCTTTGTTTCAGGCGTCATTCACTCTGTTTACAAACTATTTGTCGCCACACTTTTCTGTCCTGGCATACTACTCTAGCTTCCTTCACGTCCATGCATTTTTTCATGCAAACTCTCGTGTTTCTATGGCTTCATATGTCTCTTCGGATTAATGTCTCATTCACAGATTTTAACCACTCATTCGGCGGTCTACCTCTGGGCATTCTGCCATTTACTTTACCTTTATACACTTGTTTGATCAGTCGTTCATCTTTTATTCTTTCAAGATGACGGAACCATCTCAACTGATTTCTTTCCCATGTGTCAGCTATTGCCTCTTTTGCACCACATTCTTCGAGGATTATCTCGTTTCGGACTTTGTCCATCAGTGTTTTCCCGCATATTATGCGCAGGGGTTTCATGCCGATCGCGTTGATTTTACTCCTGTCCTTTTCTTGACAGGTCCATGTCTCGCTACCGTATAGTACAGTCGGTACGAATATAGAATTATGTATGGCCATTTTAGTTTTATTTCTGAGACGGGACCCTGCACTACCGATAACCTGCTGACCCTTATTTATGCGCCTATCTAACTCCCTATCTATTTTTCCGTCGCTAGTGAATAGACTTCCCTAGATATACGTACTTGTCAACTTGTTCTAATCTCTCATCATTTAGGACAATGTTGCACATTGTTTTCTCACTTTTTCCCTCAAACACAATGATTTTCGTTTTATTCACGTTAATTTTGAGGCCCATGTTCTTCGTGCTTGTATTAAGTTTATTCAACATTCTTTGCAAGTCCTCGACTGATTCTGCCATAAAAATCTTGTCATCTGCGAAAGCTAACCCACGTACCTTCACTGTTTCGAGATCCACACCTTCTTCGTCGAAGAGGGCCGTTCTTAGATTCTTATCCATAAATATGATGAATAGCCATGAGGACATCACCCAACCTTGTTTCACGCCTCGCATAATATCGAACCAGTCACTAAGTTTCCCATTTACCCTTACACTCGCTTTACTGCCTGTATATATTGTTTTTATTGCTTGTAGGAGACATCTATTGACTCCGTACTCTTTTAGGACTTCCCAAAGTTTGCATCTATTTACTTTGTCAAATGCTTTTTCTAGATCAACAAATGCACAGAAAACTTTCTTTCCTACTCTGAAGCTTTTTCCTGTGATCTGTCTTGAACTAAATATCTGATCTGTACATGATCTTCGTGGCATAAATCCACTTTGGACTTCCCATATTTTTTCTTTTGTAATTTTCATTACCCTACTAATAAGAATTTTTGAGAATATTTTACTTACTGCACTTAATAAGCTGGAGGGGAGTCGGTGGAAGAGATATGGGAGGATCTGAAAGAGAAGGTGAAAGGTTGTGTGTAAAAGAAGGTATTTAGAAAGAAGAAGAAAGGAATGGTGAAGCCGTGGTGGGATAGGGAATGTAAAAAGATGAAAAGGAAGGTGAAGAGGAAGTACAAGAAGTGGAAAGAGGGTAATGCGAGGAGGGAGGAGTACGTAGAAATGAGGAAGGGGTTTAGAGTGATGTGTAAGAAGAAAGAACAGGAAAAGGAGAAAGAGCTGGAAGAGGAGTTAGCAAATGTTAAGACAGAGGGGGACGTCTGGAAGATGATAAATAGGTTTAGGAAGCGGAGGGTGGGGGCAGCGAGAAGATAGCAAGTGAGGAATGGAGGGAATTTTTTAGAAAATCATTCCAGGGCTCAGATTCAAGGAAGACGGACGGGGGAAGTAGAAGAACGGGGGAGGCAGAGTCGGAGGAGTTGAATGACGAAGAGATAGAGAAGCAGATAAGGAAGTTGAAAAGGTCAAAAGCAGCAGGGTTGGATGGGGTGGAGAACGAAGCATGGCTGTTTAGTACACAAGAGGTTAGGGAGAGGCTGAAGGAGGTAGTGAAGAAAGTATGGAGGGGCGAGGGATTCCCAGGAGGGTGGAGAGAAGGGTTAATAGTGCCACTGTATAAGAAAGGAGACAGAGATAGGCAGAAAAATTATAGAGGGATCACGCTAATGAATACGGCGTATAAAGTACACGCGATGATGGTGGCAGAGAGACTGCGGAAGGATGTCGAGGGGAAAGGAATATTGCCGGAGACGCAGGCGGGATTTAGGGCAGGTAGGAGTACTATCGACAATATCTACGTTCTGCAGCACGTGGTGGATAGAGAATTAGCGAAGAAGGGGAAGAGAGTGTACGCGTTTTTTGTGGATCTCAAAGGCGCGTTTCCATCGGTGGATAGGGGGAGGTTGTGGGAGGCGATGGAGGATAGGGGAGTAGAAAAAGGCCTAATTGAGAGAGTAAGGGAGATATATGAATAGACCAAAGACAAGGTAAGAGGAGGGGAGGGGATTTCGGAGGGATTCTGGATGGATAGGCGGTTCAGGCAGGGGTGTCCTCTGAGCCCAACGCTGTTTGCGATGTTAATTGCGGATATGGAAAGTAAGCTGGAGGCTGGGGTGGTAGAAGGAGTCAGGATAGGAGGGGTTAGAATTTGGTCACTAGCGTATGCAGATGACATAGTGTTGCTGGCAAATAGCGAGGAGGTCTTAAAGGAGATGATGAAGAGGTTGAGAAGATACCTGGATAAGAAGGGGTTAGAGTTGAATGCGGAAAAGTCCAAGGTTATGGTGTTCAGAAAAGGAGGGGGAAGGGATAAGGGAGGAGAGTGGAAGTGAAAGGGAAAGGAGGTGCAGGAGGTGAAAGAGTTTGTGTACTTGGGCTTCGTGTTTCGGAGGAATGGGGGAGTGGATGGTCACATAAAAGAGAGAGTGAGGAGAGCAAATGTGGTGATGAGGCAGGTGTGGGGGTTGGGAAAGAAGCTATTCACAGATGATTTTGGACGGAGAATGAAGCTGTTTGATTTGCTAGTGATGAGTGTGCTATTGTATGGAGTGGAGGTGTGGGGGTGGAAGGAAAGTGAAGAGGTAAATAGAACGCAGGAGAGGTATGTAAAGTGGACCCTGGGGTTGGCAAAGAACACGCCTAAGTATATTGTCAGGAGGGAGACGGGGAGAACGAGTGTAGGGATTCTGGCAGGGAGCAGGGCGTATAAATATGAGGAGAAATTTTTGGAAGAGGGGGGAAGTAGGCTGGTTAGGGAGTGTTGGTGGGAGAAGGAGAACAGGAGAGGGGGTGGGAAGATGGAGGCTGAGAGGGAAAGGTATTTTAGAATGAATGGACTGCAGATGGATGAAGTGAGAAGGATGCACGAGGAAGGAAGGAAGGTTTATGACTTGGTTAAGCAAAATGGCATGGAGAGAGAGAAGACAGAGGGGGAAGAGAGAATAAGAGAGTCAAGGTTTAACGGGAACTATGTGTGGATTATGCCAAGGACAAGAGCGCAATATTTATGTGTGAAAGGAGAGAAAGGAAGTCAGGAACTTATAGCGAGGATGAGGTGTGGGTGTATGGAGGGTTCCAATAGGTTCTGGCTCCCTCGGGAGAAGAGGATATGTGAACTGTGTGGAAAGGTGGATGCAAGAGTGGAGCACTGGTTGGAGGAGTGCGTGGAGGTGGAAAGAAGTGAGATAAGCATGGAGGCACTGTTGCATGAAAAGGGGGAAAAAGGGCAGTAGCATGGGTGAAGGGAGTGTTGAGTAAGATGGAGATGAAGAGAAGGAAGGAGGAAGAGGAATGGAGACGGAAAGATTGTAAATAGCAGAGAAAGTAGATATAAGTAACATGTAAATATTGTAAATAGTAGATAAGTAGTAGGTATTAGAGCGAAAACAGAGGTTGGCAAGCGAGGCAATGCGAAAAAGTAGGGACATGCGTGCGAGGCGAGGCGAAGCGAGGAAGGCAAGACGATAAAAGCGTGCGACTTAGAGATAAGGAATGGATGGATGTTAGTCTTTAAGGGTTAGTTTTTAAGAAAATTCTGTAAAAATGGAAGTGTAAGCAAGTTAATTTTTTACGGCCAGCAGGCTGAAAAATAAACTCTTATCTATCTAATAAGCTGATACCTCTCTAATTATTACTGAAGTTGCTTTTATCTCCTTTTCTTTTGTATATTGGTACGATAATCGCTTTTCTCCAATCGTCTGGGAATTCTCCCATCTCGATACATAAATTTATCAATTCGCACAACCCGATTTTTAAGTTCCTAATTATATATCTAACCTCAGTGAAACAGACTTTTTCAATTGGGTTTTCTAGTGCATTATGTTCTATGTCGCAATTCTGCTGCCCTATATCTTCATCTCATAATAATTCTTTGAAGGAGTCTTTTAAAGCGTCTACTATCCCGTCTATATTATTCAGCATTTCACCTTGCTGTTTCTCATGCTGCCAAACTGTGTACTTTTACTTTCCTTTATCGGTTTAAATAATAGTTTCATAATTCTTTCAAAGCCGTTTTCTATTTTATTATATTTTTCTGTTCTCATTTTATCATTACTCTCCTTTACTAGTCGTTTAACTTTCCTTCTTTTGTGTCTGTAATCGCTTTTAAGTCTATTTCTCTCCTCAGCGCTGAGACCTGTGATGTTTAGCGTTTTTTTGTGCGCTTCTTCCTTTTCTTTCTGGGCTGCCTCAATTTCGTCATTCCACCACGCATCACCAGACTTTCTTCCTACCACTGCCGTACCACAGACTTCAATCGCAGTTTTAACAATGAAATCCCGTAACAAAGTCCACGCGCCCTCTATATCTTTATTACTTATAAACGCTTCCCAAGTTGCCCTATCTATGCGTTCGTTTAACCTATTTTGAAACTCTATTCGCACTTCTGGTTTCTGTAAATTTTCAATCTTTATTCGCGTTTGTTTCGTTTCTTTTGTTCTCTTTTTTCGCCACCCCTGCCCTAAGTTTATTTTGGGGACTAAAAGGTAATGATATGGAATATTTGTAATAAATAGGCCCTTTTCTAAGCATAGGCTAACTAATTTTTCCCAGTTATCTTTTTTTCTTGTTGGATCCCGAAAATTACCTAGCACCCTTTCTGTATCTGTATCCTGACGTTGGATGCCGACCCATCCGATCATGTCTCCTAGCAGAATTATTCTTTCACCTTGATCGCAAGTACTTGTTGTATCATTTAAAGTGTCCCAGAAGGCGTCTCTGACTTCTCTCGGATCACTGTCAACTGGGGCGTAGCACGCTATGATAAATAATCTTCTGATTCCTACTTTCATTCTAACCCACAGCAATCTGGGCAATACATATCCTAGATCTTTGAGATGCTGTTTTGCTTTTTCATTCATAATGAAACCAACCCCTTGAATACCATGTGATTCACTATCTACTCCTGACCATATTTAAAAACCGCCTTTCAACATCCCATTTTCTATGTTCCTACTTTCGCAACCCCAGTCTCCATTCATCGCCTGGAACTCTACCTTTACGTTTACCGTCTGTATGCTCTTCGTCAATCAAAGTTTCAGTCCATTCCGAGGCTACGTTATTGTTTGTATCATTCATGTTTAGATTATAGATTTTTAGTTTAGATTGTACACCCAACTACCACCTGTATGCGCGAAATTTGTTTGCGAGTTGAATTCATGTCCAAGTTAAGCAGTGATTTGTCGTATAATGGAGAGTCTAGTTGTAACGTCAATCTCACCAAAACTTCTGTCACAGGGGGGAGGGGGGTGAGGACATGAGAAAGGACAACCTAGAGTCTGAATAGGTTGGTGATTTATGCTGATAACGTCACCATAACGTTCAAGGGAAAAGTCATCAGTTTAATTTTCGAGATACTATAAACTCATCTTTGAAAGCAGGATCTTTTCGTAGAAAAGAGTTATTGAAAATTCATTTTTGGTAATTTCGTAAACAAATTGAGCCCATTCATTAAAAAATGGCCAAGCTCTTAATATTTTATTCGGAATAGTTTAAATAATCAATAATTTTTGTAAATTTACGAAGCGAAATAGAAAAGAGTCATCAGAAAGATATTCTTAGTTTACTCCGTAAACAAATTGTGCCTGCTTCTTGAAAAAGAATGAATATTATTAACTGATATTAATTATGAACTCTGAATATTATTATGGAAATTGTTTGAATAATTAATAATTATTGTAAATGTGCAAAGTATCGCAGAAAAGAGTTGTTGGAAATACATTCTTGGTAATTCCGTAAACAAATTAAGCCCATTCGTTGAAAATTTTTTGTTCAAAACATAAGACAAATTTACTTCGAGCTGTGCGTAGCTATAATACTACGCATGTATAGATTCATAGAAGCTTATTTTCAATTTAACATCATCTATAAAATTTTTTTTGTAATTACTCTGTACGCTCCATATATAATATTATGTAAAATATTCAAATGAGGGAAAGTTTTTCACTTATTTATTATTATATTTATATCATAAAAAATTCTGATAATCGTTAAATAATATTTTTTCATTCTAATCCTATTTTTAATAAATTGGCCACGTGATCTGATTTTAAAAGCTAGATCAGGATATTCCTAGTACATCTAGAAATCATAATCAATATGAATTTTAAGGCAACAAAACATTTTCACTTAAACTTCCTTCTGGCGAACCGTGAACGCATACGTCATCGCTAGGATACCGATACGTACCAAAGGCAACGAGAAACAACTTTATAGATCTGCGAGTGGGATTGTATATTTTAAAGAGCCTATACCTTGCAATTCGAATAAAAATTTCGCAGAAAGGAAAACAGATACCTTCAGTTAAGGTCGTCAACCAATCATCGCCAAAAAAAGTGTATTTTGCAACAAGTGTAATAAAAAAATAGGTAAAATAAACTCTGCTCGCTCCTGCGATTCCTGCAATGAATCTTACCATCGACGGTGCAGCTACTTCTATGAAGTTGACCAAAAAAATAAAACTATACCATCATAGTCTGCGGTTCTTGCAGATCTCTATTCGACAAGACGATAAATACGTCATCGGCTACGTCCTTATCAGTTAGAGAAGTTCCGCCAACTAAGGATGCAGATGGCGAAAAAAATGTTAAGAGTGTGCTAGACGAGCGCCATACCTCAGAGTCAGACGAGGACAATCGTGACAGTTTTGATGGTTCGATATTGTCTCTTACATCTCAATCAACTAGAATCAGTCCACATGATATACTTGCAAATCGCAAAATCCCAGCGCTGATGCAAAATTCTTCCATCACTCCAGCGAAAGAACATCCATCTATTGATCCTGCTTTCTCAACAATTCTAGCTCAACTAAATATCATCTGCAAAAGACTAAATAAGGTGGAAGAAACTCTTGAAGAACTAACAATGAAGCTTCATTGACTGACTTGGAAAAAAATCTCCGAAACAAAACGATTTCCTGATAAGTCAATTTGACTCCATAAAATGTAAGATCTCTAATCTTGAATCATCTTATTAACAACTGGTAGAAGAAAATAAACAGCTCGAGGAGGATTTGCATAATTTAAAAACTGCATGCGAGAAACGTATTATAGTCATCTTGAAAAAGTGAACCACGACAGAGAAGAAATCAGCCAAACTCGAAATGCAGATGATAATTTAACCGAGATTGTGGATAGGCAGAACCGCCTAAGCAACATCATCTTTTTTGGCGTCCGGCCATTCTCAGCGAGTGGTGCTGAAACAAGAGTGTATGAAGATAAGGCTCTACCAAGAAAGCTGCACAAATTATTAGTGATTAATAGTGATTCCTTCCATCCACCATTAGAGAAAAAAGCCGAACTTACAGGAAATTTTAACTCTTCAAAAAATATTCATGTTACATTAGATTTTGGAAAAGCGAATTACCAACGTATACATGAATATCTGGCTGAAGTAAGCTGGGATGCAGGGTTTGAACGAAAAGTGGTAGAAGACTCAACAAAGAACCCCGCAGAATTTGTACAGAAATTGGCTTTCGGCTAATTTGTTTGTAATTGAGGGAAAATGTAGTTCATCTCATGGTGATCAAAAGTCTCAATGACCACAACTGTAAAAAATGAGTTTTTCGTGGTGTAATTGGGCTTCAAATATCACTATGTGTGGATTCGAAAAAGGCCAATTTTTAGAGTGTATGACATATTTCTCTCTAGATACCTGAGGAGATTAGCTCCAGTTAAGCCAAACATATATGCGCAGTAATCCTCGGTAGGTCTTCGGCATGTGCAGTTGGTTATGGTGGCTCGTTGGCACGCGCAGTGTATCATGATGTGCTGTAGACTTGCGCAGTGGGTTATGGTTTGATATATGGTGCAGGCCACAATCACAGTCATAAATGTAGGGATTTATATTATAAAGAGAGTTTTATTTTTAAAGTTGCACCTCAATAATTTTTCAGGAAAGCGTTTTATGCTAAAAAGATCGAAACAAAAGTTGTAGGGTTTGCAGGGAGGCATACGATATTGGCCTTGACTTTGACCTTGGCCTTTCTTCTTGAGACTTGTTTGACGGTTAACTTGAATTTTTTGAATAGAAGCTCCGTTTTTAACACCGGAAATGTAACACTAGTGCGAGAAATTCTGCGTTCTATACCTCTATTTTATTGTCGCAAACTCATATCCCTGGGGTGTAAAGGTCATGTAGGGATCATACAGGGTCCACGAGGAGGACGTCGAAGGTTGGATTTTGGGACCCCACACAGTCCAGCCAATCAAGGCAAGACGGGTTGCCCAGTCGGTGAAGACAAGGCGCTGCTGCCCAGCCAAATAAGGCAAGGTGGGTTGCGCAACAGCGTCTTGTCTTCACCGAATGGGCAACCCATCTTGTGTTCATTGGCTGGGCAACGGCGCCTTGTCTTCAACGACTGGGCAAGCCGTCTTGCCTTAATAGGCTGGGCAACAGCGCCTTGTCTACACCGACTGGGCAACCCGTCTTTCCTTATTGGCTGGACTGTGTGGGGTCTCAAAATCCAACCTTCTACGTCCTTGTCGTGGACCCTGGAGGCTACATCTAAAATCTGTAGCACATTAATGACGGCAATGATAAATGCATTTATCGCAAGTACTTCATTTAAATAAATGTAATTAGAATTTCTTTTGAACGTTTGTTATAGTTATTTACAATTTTTTCAATGAGTAACCTGTATGATCCCTACATGACCTTTACACCCCAGGGATATGAGTTTGCGACAATAAAATAGAGGTGTAGAACGCAGAATTTCTCGCACTAGTGTTACATTTCCGGTGTTAAAAAGGGAGCTTCTATTCAAAAAATTCAAGTTAACCGTCAAACAAGTCTCAAGAATAAATGCCAAGGTCAAAGTCAAGGTCACTATCGTATGCCTCCCTGCGAACCCTACAACTTTTGTCTCGATCTTTTTAGCATGAAACGCTTTCCTGAAAAATTATTGAGGTGCGACTTTAAAAATAAAACTCTCTTTATAATATAGATACTTACATTTATAGCTGTGATTGTGGCCTGCACCATAGTTCAAACCATGATTGTTACGGTGACATATAGCGCATAAATTCAACCAGCAATAACATATTGCGCACGTCTACATACCACCATAACCCACTGCGCAAGTCTACAGCACATCATGATCCACTGCGCATGCCTACGAGCCACCATGATCAACTGCACATACCGACGACCTACCAAGGATTACTGCGCGTATATGTTTGGCTTACTGGAGCTAATCTCCTCAGGTATCTAGAGAGAAAAATGTCATACACTCTAAAAATTGGCCCTTTTCGAAACCACACATAGTGATAGTTGAAGCCCAATTACACCACGAAAACCTCATTTTTTACAGTTGTGGTCATTAAGACTTTTGATCACCATGACATGAACTGCATTTTTCCACAATTACAAACAAATTAGCCGAAAGCCAATTTCTGTACAAATTCTGCGGGGTTCTTTCGTGTACTATCACCTTATTTTTGTAATCTCGAATTATGTGCCTCAAAAGATAGTAAAAATTTCAAAGTATCCAAAATGGATCAACTTTCTGATCATAAAACTAATGAAACAAAAAAAGTTGCTCATAAGAAATATAAGGAAACACAAAAATGTTACGATTACGAATTGTTCGCTTCTCTAAGGCCACGTTGCAAAGCGCTAAATGACTCATTGTATTGAAAATATACTGATGAAATAGAGACAGGGATATAAAATAATGCAAACAACTTCTGGCGTTTCGTAAATGATAAACAAGAAGAGGCAGGCATTTTAACTGGTATGTCATACAATGGAGTTGAAACCGAGAATGGCATACGGATATTACTAATATGTTTGCTTGCTATTTCGGGTGTGTGTATAAAGACAAAAATTTAGAAAATATAACAGTAGATTCTGATCACGACATCGGTTTACTAAAACTGCAATTGTCACCTGAAGATGTAAACAGCAAAATTACACATCTAGATGTAAATAAGAGCGCTGGCCCAGATGGAATATCTCCTCTTTTTATAAAAAAATGTAGTACTGTCGACAGGTATAGTACCTAACTTTCGGAAGAAGTCCGCCATAACTCTAATACATAAGTCAGGAGCAAAGAAAAATTTAAGAAACTGCAGACCAATTTCGATTTTAAATGTAATCGCAAAAATCTTAGAAAGTTTTGTAGCCGATGCATTGAGGGACTCATTCAAGCGTATTTTGGAAGATCCACTATTACTAATCGTCTTCTATATTGGCAGTATATATTACAAAAACCATGGAAGAAAGTTCACAAGTAGACGCGATTTACACCGATTTTACGAAAGCTTTTGACAGGGTGAACTATTGCTGCATTGCTAACCAAATTAAAATCGTATGACATTAAAGAAAATCTATACCAATGGTCAAACAGTTATCCAGTGGGTAGGTCCCACTATGTTCGAATAAGAGATTTCAACTCAAATAGCTTTATTTCACCATCAGGGGTTCCTCAAGGATCTCACTTGGGACCAATCTTATTCAATATTTTCATGAATGATATAATTCATGTGATAACATGGGCAAGATTTTTGCTATATGCGGATGGCTTAAAACTATTCATCGAAATTGGATCTTTAAGTGATGCTCAAATGCTCCAGGAAGATTTAAATAATATTGTAAGTTGGTGCGAAAATAATGGTATGACTTTTAATGTTTTGAAATGTTCAAGTATGACCTTCTCACGGAAACTGAGTAAAATCTCTCTCGCGTACAGCATAGATAATTGCCCACTTCAAAAAGTTTCCGTTGTTAAGGACATATAAGTATGGTTCGATCAACAGCTTTTCGTTACGCTCGTAGAAAAAATTGTATCTAAAGCTCTTAGGCCAGGCAACAAAGAATCAAAAAAGGCGGATAAAGGAAGTAATTAGTAACAAGCTGAAATTTGATCTAAACCCTTCCTGATAGGTTTTTTCAATTTATCTCGGAAACAGTTAATTTTAGCAAAATTGAGGTTTAATACAAAAATGTGCAAAATTCTTTCCTGTACAGAAAGGTTTTTTTCTTTTTACATAAAAATAATAGTTTGCTCAGAAAATAGAAAAAACGACTTATTTTTCGTGGTCTACACTCGTACGCGTTTCAGCTACAATTCTCCAAACAAGAAGTCCAAAATACAGATTTGATCATGATTATAGAGACATGAGGTAATAATTAATTAATGCATGTTAACAAACATGCTTATCCAAACAATTGATTATTGTTTATAACTTTCTTCTCTCAGGGTAATGCTAGAAAGTTTTTTTTTCTGAAATATTTAGTTTTGCTTTATTTTTTGGTTTGCTTTTGATCTTTAGTTATGAACAAATAATAAGCGAACTTCAATCGGAATCATTTTTTAAATAGTATTGCAGTTGTTCTTTTGTCTCGGAAAAAATCTCAATAATGTGAATTTTTGTGCAGAAATGGCCAATAGTCTTGTTAACAGCACGTTAAAAATCTGAAGTTCCCAGACTTATACATCAGTGGAAAAATAAGAAGTATGTTGAGTACGTCAGGCTATTTCATAGTAACCTTGGTCAGCTCGGCAGCCTAAAAGTTTTTTTTTTTGGTTTGGGAAAAAATCTCAATAATGTCGATTTTTGTACAAACATTTCAAATAGTCTTATTAATAACATGTTAAAAATCTAAAGTTCTCAGACTTACACATCAGTGGACAAATATAAGTCTGTAGAGTACGTCAGTGTATTTCACAGTAGCCTCGGTCAGCTTGACTTCCTAAATTTTTTTCCTTTTTTTTTGGTTGAGAACAAAATCTCAATAATTTCGATTTTTGTACAGATATTGCAAATAGTCTTGTTCAGAATATGTTGAAAATCGACAGTCCCCCGACTGAATTGTAAGCAAATAGATAGGTTTCATAATGCGTCATGTAAGATTGTACCAGGAATGAGAACACTACTTTCTACTGCTGTACACTGATCAGGCACCATGTGTACAGAAGTGGCAAGACAGGAGGAAGGTCAGTGGAATATTCCAAAAAAAAGGAGATAAACATCATTAGTACCCAGGATCATAATTCTGCATGTACTCTGTGATAGATAGACCATCATGCTCACATCTGTAGTTAGGACTTCTTTTCTCGAAAAGTGTACCTCACAGGTGTAAAAACGTAAAATACCAACAATGAATCGTTTTTCTCATTTTCTAAGCAAACTATTGTTTTTATGTGAAAAAGAAAAATGACCTCTTTTATAGAGAAAAAAATTCTGCCCATTTTTCTATGAAACCTTAACTGTATTAAAATGAGTTGTTTCCGAAATAAACGCAAAAAACACACAATGGTAGCTATTTTTTATTATAAAATCTGTAGCCATTGTTTAATCGATTTGGATTTTTTTATATAATCATTAACAGCCTATGGAGAAGGGATTCTGCTTATATTCAGCCTGTTACCATTTTTTCCCTTTATAAAACTCTTCGTTGCCTTAACTGCCTATCTGAGAACGTTGGGATTTATCTTGCGCTTCGCAACCGATTTCCGAAGAGTCTCAGCTTTCAAAATCCTTTACACGTCAATTGTAAGGCCAATACTCGAATATGCGTCTATAGTGTGGAACACAGACCCCGATGTTCACAAAAAGAGACTAGAATCAGTACAAAACCGTTTTTTGAAATCAGTAGCTCATAAATTGCGAATATCTAGAGATTCAGAATATTTGACTATAACTTCTGAAATAATCGAAGTCGAATTTCTTGAGAGGAGGAGGAAACAGTCAGGGCTTATTTTCCCCTACGAACTGTTAAATAGGCTCATTGATTGTCCCCAATCACTTGAACAGATATCAATAAGAGTTCCTCCTAAAGAACTAAGGCATTCCTATAAATATAATTTTTAAACACCAGATCATAAAACAGAGTATATGGCTTTTACACTTCAATCTCGGAAATATGCTGAATTTTTAATGAGAAACTCTTCGATTGTCAAGATAATAATATATCTGGTGTATCAGTTGATACTTTCATAGCAACTTTAAAGCGAATATATGTGTATAAAAACAGTCTCCGGATGGAAAGGTCATTAGTATAAAAAAG
>CAKNXH010055826.1:0-24989 GCA_932178445.1 Andricus quercusramuli | reverse complement strand
GTATTTGATTTTTTGTATCTCTATTTTTTCTTTTGCCTTTTGGAGATGGTGTTCATGCTTTCTTTTCCATAGATTGAGTAATTCCTCGTACCTGACATTTGGCGTGGTGCTTAACATCGAGGGCAAATTTGCATCTCTCCCAAAGGTCAGTTGAAAGGGGGAGTATCCGGTGCCTTCATGTTTCATAGTATTGTATGCCATACAAATTATTTTTAAATTTTGATCCCATTCAGTGCTATGATCTTCAATGCTGGTTTTCAGTAAATTTTTAATAGTCGAGTGGGCTCTTTCAAGTGCTCCATTGCTTTGTGGATGATAAACTGTGGTTTTTATGTGCTTAATCCTGAATAGATTTTCAAAATTCTGTACCAGTTCAGATACAAAGTTTTGTCCCTGATCTGTTAAGATATTCTTTGGTGCTCCGAATAGATATATGTAGTGATCGAATAACCCTTCTATAATGCTTTCAGATGCCGCATTCTTAAGAGGTATCAAGATTAAGTACTTTGTGAGCATATCTTGGATGCTGAGAATATATTCGTTTCCTGAAAGTGTCAAGGGTAAAGGTCCGAAAATGTCCATGGCTATTTTATCGTTGGGGTTGACAGGCGTGTCTGGAATAATTGCTGGACATTGTCTTTTAATTCTAACCGTTTTTTGTAGTTGACAAACGGGACATCGTTTGATGTAGTGGATGATTTCTTGTTCCATATTTTTCCATTCTCCAAGAGTTCTAGCTCTTTCAATAGTTTTGTTCTCCCCAAAATGTTGTGCCGTAATAGATCCATGAGATTCCTTTATAATTTCCCATTTTTCTTCTTGAGTGAGCTCTGCTCGTGGTGTGTAGCAGGTGTGAAATTGCTGGTCTTCATGCTTTTGGCTCAAGAAGTTGAGATAGTCCCGGATCTTCACCTTTTCTAAAGGGGTAATTGTTGGATCTATGAAGTGGTAACGTGTAATTGTTAGTTTAGAGGCCATGGCCTCTCGGTTTATTCTATCCAATACCTCCAGCCATTTAGCCTCGTTAAATTGAGGTAGTTTATATTGAGATGTATCCTGGATTCCTGTCCTTTCTTTGGATATAATGCGCCAGAGATTACCTCCGGCGTTAGGCTTAACATTTTCTCTGCTAGGCATTCTGTTTGTGATGTATTTTTTATATTCTCTTAACAAATTTTCTCTCCCATCCGTTAATCCTTCCTCATCTGAGATAAGTTGATCTGCATCCATGCGACGCCGAGGAAACTCTCTGGACGTACCGGCTGCTTCTTGTCCTATTAATTCCTCTTCTCTTTCCACATCCAGCTCAACTTCTTCTGCTGTATTTTGTAGGGAATCTTCTTCTTGTTGAACTGGAAATAGTCTAGATAGACAATCTGCAGCTTTATTTTCCTTTCCTTTTACGTGTTCGACAGTGTAAAGATATTCTTCCAAACGTAATCTCCACCGTAACAATCGTGAAGAGGGATCTTTCACGTTGTGTAGCCATATTAACGCCTGATGGTCCGTTTGGATTGTAAACTCTCTCCCAAGAAGGTACTGTCTTAACCTTTTGCATGCCCAAACTATCGCTAACAATTCCTTTTCCGTTGTATTATAATTGATCTCGGCTTTGTTTAACGTCCTTGATATGTAACAACAGGGATGACCGTTTTGGGATAATACTGCGCCTAGTCCATGATTAGATGCGTCTGTCGTTAAAGTGAATTTCTCCTTGTAGTTTGGAAATCTCAAAACCGGTGCTGAGCATAATAGTTCTTTTATTTTGTCAAAGGATTCTTGACAATTCGTTGACCAGTCAAAAGGTGTCTCCTTTTGTGTGAGATTTGTAAGAGGCTTACAAATTTGAGAGAAATTTTTTATAAATTTTCTATAATACCCTGCGAGTCCTAAAAAGCTCTGAACTTGGGTGACATTCTGTGGTGGTTTAAAATCTCGTACTGCCTGTATTTTTGCGGGGTTAGGTTTCACGCCGTCCTCAGTTAACAAATGTCCTAAATATTCGAGTTCTGGGCGTAAATACTCGCACTTGTCAGGTTGAAGTTTTAATCCCGTTTCTCTGAGTCTGTCAAATAGGCTTACTAGGTTCTCGTTGTGTTCCTTTAAAGTTGAACCGAATACGACAATGTCGTCAAGATAAACAAAACATTTGTTTCCTACCAATCCTCTCAGGGCATTGTCCATCATCCTTTGGAAGGTAGCGGGAGCATTTTTGAGTCCAAAGGGCATTCTGTTAAATTCAAAATGACCTTCAGATGTCGAGAAAGCCGTGTATTTCTTTGATGTTTCACTCATTGGGATTTGGTGAAACCCAGAGCTGAGGTCAAAGGCAGAAAAGAATTTTGCATCTCCTAATTGATCTAAAATGTCCTCGATGATGGGTAACGGATATGCATCTTGTTCCTTGTCCTCATTTATCTTTCGAAAATCGATTACTATGCGCCATTTCTTCTTGCCAGAAGCGTCTTCCTTTTTTGGCACCACCCAAATCGGCGAATTAAAGGGTGAATTCGAATCTCGTATGACGCCTTTTTCTTTCAAGTCATGCATTTGTGTTTTTATTTCTTCTTTGTGACATTGGGGAGGACGATAAGATTTAACATTTACTATCTTGCCGGTTTTCAAAATTATTTCATGTTCTACTAAATCGGTACAAGGAAATGGGTCTCCTTCAAGGTTGAAAATGTCACTGTATCCTGCTACCATTTTCCATAAATAAGGACGTTCTTTTTCTTCTATGTGGTCCAATCTCGTTTTGTTTAATAGATCTTGTATCCGTTTTGCCTGATTTCCTTCCGAACTAGTGACACTGACTACTTGTTTCTTTAATTTGATCAACTTTATCATACTCCAAACTGCTTGGTATTTTTCAGGGGATATTTCCATAATTATATAAGGGTACAACTAATTCTTGGTTCTCTATTTTGTACACGCCGTCGGGGATTGAGTCGTGATTTTCTATATAGACATCTTGATCCTTTTCTACAACTTTGATCCGAGTTATCTGTGCTGTGTTTCCCGAAACAAATGTTCCGTCCTCATAAAGGGGTAATTTTTTGTTATCAAGGTAAAGGAAATCTTTAGTTATGTGATATTTATCGAATGCATTAAAGAATTGTCGGCCGATGATACCTTCTTCTGGCAAGGGAAAATCATTATCAATTATGTGAAATAAATGCGACTTCCCTAAGTATGGTATTCTTACTGCTTGATAAGAATAATTAATATCTCTCCCCATGGCAAAACGTTTCCTCATCTCAAATGGTGTTCTTTCTATGGGAACTTCAGAATGTTTAATGAGATTAATAGAGGCTCCTGAATCTACTAGTAGTCTATAGGTGCGTCCATCAGAATGCTTTCCATGTATGGATTGCAATCGTCCGCTGATTGTAGAAACTCTGCAGATTCTTCGTAGCGTTCGATTTCGTCCTGTTCCTGTGATGTTACTTCGTAACATTCTAATGGGTCTTGTAGATCTTCCATCTCCTGTATATTCCTGATCTCTGGCGGTCTTCTCTGAGATGTTCCATTGCGAAAACCCTGTTGCTTTGATTTCGCATAGCATTGTTTCTCCAAATGGCCCGGTTTCTTACAGAAGTTACAAGTCATTTGCATCCTTTGTTGTAAAGGTAGTCCGTGGTTCGGACTATCGGAGGGTTGATTTCGCATTTGTGGCTGTTGATTTCGGGCCGCAGGTACCGTTACGTTCCTCATAGGTAGTCTAAGAACATTTGGTTGTACTGGTCGAGGTATTATGGAAACTCTCGTACGCGTACGTTCTCTGCACCACACTTCTGCTTCCAGAGCTTCCTGTAAAGCTTGGTTCAAACTTTTGGGTTTTAAGGGTCGCACTTGATGGCTAATGTCATCGCGTAAGTTCATAACGTACCTCTTCGTGGCAGATTTTTCCTCCATTTGAAGAGCTAATTTCCGCTCTATTCCGGATGAATATTCCGATTGAATTGTATAAATCAATTCATTATACGCACTTCTAAATCTTTGATTAAAAAACTGAACTGAATCATGATTTTGCCTGATAGTTTCGAGTTTACTACGACACGTTTCCAGAGTGGTTGTAGTAGCTAAATTTGTTTTTAAAGCGCTGTACAGATCATCGTAGCTACTTATAGGGTAGTGCCGGATTGCTCTCTTAGCACTTCCAATTATTTTCTCCGTTAAAATGTAGTCCAGTAGTAAACTAGGTTGGGAACATCTTAACCTCGCGCGTTTCACGGTCTTGATGAAATCGTGTACGCCAACATCATCTTGGCCGTTTAAAACCTCGACCGTGCGGATGATTTCTTTGGCCTGGGAAAGCGGTTCGACGTTCTCCATTCGGTGCATCGCTGGTAGCAATGGGTTGCTTCTCGGAAAAGTGCGATGAGCGGGTGCTGGCAGCCGGTTAGTATACTGCGAGAAGGAATTTGGGACCTGAACACATTGCTGGTCAATGACCTGCGCGGAGAAACTTTGGGGCTGTTCACCTATTCTGCTAGATCTCACAGATTCACGTGGGGATGCCGGCTGTTGGCTAGTACACTGAATGACGGGATTTGGGGGCTGAAGTCGAACACGCGGCTCTGGGTAAGTGTTAGACCACTGGGGGACGGAATGTATAGGCCGAACACTTTGAAACTGGTCACTGCACTGTGTGAAAGAATTTGGGGGAACGCCGGGCGAGATGGGTCTCTCCGGGGGGACGGGGTGTATAGGCCGAACACTTTGAAACTGATCACTACACTGTGCGAAGGAATTTGGGGGAACGCCGGGCGAGATGAGTCTCTCTGGACCACCTGCTGTTTGGTCGCGATCGTGCGTTTCCTCGTCTGGCGACGATTCCTTTTCGGATGACTCGGAGTGCTGTGGCGACAATGCTTCCTTTTCAGACGACTTGGAATGCTGTGGATGGTCGTTCGATTCATCCTCCGTGACCAAGGCATTGCTAAACTGTGCGAGACTTCTAATTTCGCCCGCTCGCTTCAGGTTTTCTTCGTTCAAAGTCGTGAGGCTGGTTTCGAACCTGTCCTGTTTCTCAACGATTATTTGAAGTTGGTTGAGGATCAGTGTTAGAACATCCTGATCTTGTTTTGACGAATTCTCTGAAGTCATAGTGGGAGCGGTCGTACAGGGCTCAGAGATGGAGCTATCAGAATCTGTGGAAGTGTCTGTATGTGTGGGATAGTGTGTACTTAAATTTTCCCTATAGGCGTGGAAAGCCAGTTTTAAACCTGATTGCGAGTGTCGGGTGTAAGTGTCGCGAACGCGTAACAATATGATATTTTATTTGATTTTAAGCACTGCACTTGCGTGATTTCATTACATCTCATTACAAAAGTATAACAACGTCTGAGCACAAATTTTCTAGCTTATTTTCTAAATAATTTATTTTTCAGAAATAAATTCTGCGCTTACGGGGTCGTGCTATGCCAACAGTATACCGACGCCTTAGCAAAAATTTTCTATCTTATTTTTTAAAAACTCGCTTACTTTTTCTTTGTTGAAACTCTGCTTCCTGGTTGTCGGGCTGCACCGTAGTAACAGTCCGGAGTCCTGGATTTATCCCTTGATATTAACCTCCGTAGAGATTTCGTTGCCACTACTGCAAATTCTGTTTCCTGGTTGTCGGGCTGCACCGTAGTAACAGTCCGGAGTTCCTCGATTTTAACCACCGTAGTGATTTCCGCTTTCCAGATTGTCTTCCAAAGATAGGGTCGTTTGATCTCTAAATTGCTCCGTAGAGACAAGATCGTGTACTCCTATCCTGGCAGGATCGCCAATTTTGTAACGGGTCAGAAGAATCACTTTAAATACTTTTTATTGTGCCTGAACTATATCGCAGGACTTCTTTATTGTAAGAGATCTTTGTTGGTCAGGGGTACCAAACGGACTAACTGCCCCGCACAAGGGAAGCAGTGGCAACGGGCCCTTGCTTCTGGGACTCGAAGAGTGGGGAGGATAGAAGATCCTTTGACATTCCTGTTACAGCACTCAATTAGCACGAAATTCCTGCACAAGGAACGTGTGCTATAACAAACCGTTTCCGAGTTTCGCACGCTGGAGTTTTGGCTCCAGCTAAAGCTAGAATTACTACATGTAGTTATTACATGTATACATATGTATATGTATCTGACTGAAATTACAAGGCACAAAATTTAGATTTTGCGGCATATATTCGCAAAAAATAAGCAATACATTTCTGCGCACAGGAGAATTTGGTATCACAAACGGTTTTCAAATGTCGCATGCCGGAGTTGTGGCTCCAGCTGAAGCTAGCATTACTACATGTTTCTGACTAAAAGTACGCGGCACAAAATTTACATTTTGCGGCATATATTAGCAACAAATAAGCACAACATTTCTGCGCAACGGAGAATTTGGTGTCAGCAACGGTTCGAATTTAACATCCCGGAGTTGTGGCTCCAGGTGAAGCTAGCATTACTACATGTTTGTGAATAAAATTACCGGGTAAAATTTAGTTTTTATGACATTGTGACGTCCGACTCGGATGTCGACAACTTATTTTTGATTTTTATTAGTCGATAAGAGGGAGTTCTTATTTGCCTTGATCGCGGCAAATTCCAACGTTTGTTAGTTCCTCTTCGACTACGTTTAAATATTGCGGTTCGTTGCTGTCGTAGAACATAAGTTGTTCCCCTGGAAATAATGTAGATAGGAAAGGTCGACACAAATAAAGCACTTGTTTTATTTCACTTTTGCATTAATTCGCAATGAATTTGTTCGACGAGTCACAATTGCACAAAGTAATCAAGTTTTGTTTCGAGGTCACACACTCACAATAGTTTAAGACGTACCGAATATAATTTAATTATTAAGCATTTTTATTGTCTGCTATTTCAATATTTACGCGTCACAATAACTTTGTCGAAACGAAAAACGAGAGTTAAACCTCAGAACAAATGGTTGCGGAGATCCGGAAATCGATTATATCCGAGGGAAATCTAGATCTGCCGAAAAACGGCGCGGAGCTGGTTTTTATATGGCTAAACCACGCCTAGAAAAATATAGATCAGCCTATCATAGTTCCTAATGCCGATTTTACTACAAATATTTAGCTAATCGCTGTTTAGGAAAGAAAGCTTGTCCACGCCCATATTATCCCTTACATGACACACCTCTAAATAATGACGTAGATGACACATGGGGTCCATTGGACCCCAGCGAGAAAAGTATGGATAGTTTGTGGAGTTTTCAATATTTTGGTTTAAAGTTTTTTTCGCAAGTGACTTAATACTTCTGAATTATAGTCTATAAGAGTAATAATGAAATTTTGTTGTTAATACAGGGTGTCCCAGACTCAAGTGTCCGGACTTATGTTGCCATATAAAAATGAAAAAAATAAATAGAACATTCGTTTTCCAAAAATCAGTTGAAGTTTTAGTTTTTTAGTTATAAAACATTTCAGCTGGACCTATCAGGAGCGCCGTATAAACAGCCGTGTGTCCGTGAACCAGATTTCAACGCAGTGTTATCGAAGTGAGCGCAGAGGTGGAGTTAGCGACGGGAGAACACTACGTTGGAATCCCGTTCACGTACACTCGGCTGTTTATACGGCGCTCCTGATTGGTCCAGCTTAAATGTTTCATAACTAAGAAACTAAAAGTTCAACTGATTTTTGGAAATGGAATTTTCTATTTATTTTTTTCATTTTTATACGGCTATATAAGTCCGGACACTTGAGTCTGGGACACCCTGTATAGTGAAAAAAAATAAAAGTAAAAAAATTGTATTTTTCTCCTTTTTTGTATAAATAACCATAACTTTGTCAGTTTTTAATATTTTTTGCTAAAAATTGGACAGTATACGCCTCAGATACTACGATTTTAGATGCTACTAATGATTTTGATGAGCTTTCCAAAAAAGGTATTTATCTCGGAGAAAGAAGTGAGCAATTTTAGGTCAAGAAAAAGTACAGTCGAGGATTGGATTGAACTAATATATTGTTAATAAAAAAATGGTACAAAATGATATCGTCGAAGAAACTTGTTGCATGCGGTTGAAAAACTTTATAAATCATAAAAAACCGCTGTTTATAAAATTTACTCTACTGGTGCACATTCGTTACATATGTAAATGCGGTGCTCGTCGCACATAGGTCGTAGGTTACGCTAAGCTGGCATTATCGAGTTCGGCGTCGTTGTCGTCCTCTTCCATCTAAGAATTTGAAAAATTTCGGAATTTTGCCACTGAAATTTTTTTTATCGCGATCACTGTAATACTTACGGGGTAAAATCTTCAACTGAGCACAAAAACGTGTAAAAAAAAATCACTCTTGAATTCACTTTTTTTGACGCTAATGACACATTGGGGTCTGTTTGACCCCACCACGAATACGAACCGTCGCGCTAGGCGTTTATCGACTTCCTGGTCCGTTCTCTTCCCACTAAAAGGTAGTGACAGTTCTGAACTAAATGTATATGGAGCCTCATGTCACAATTCAAGCGGGAAAATTGGAATTTTTGCAACCGAAAATGGTGTGGGGTCCACTGGACCCCCAGTGTCATTTAAGGGTTATACAAGAAAACTGGTTCTAATAAGTTATATATGAGGGGGGGAGGTTATTCTAGGAAAGAATAATTTTCCTTAGAAGACATAAAAACTTATTTGGGCCAGATCCTGTCAAGTGAATTTTAAAGGGACTACTTGACAGGTCAATTCTGGCGTGACGTTCGGCCTTGAGATGTCGATTAGTCGGGACGGGAGCTGAGACGCGTAAGTCATAAATCTCGAAATATGCTTCGTAGGCAATAGGATTTTTTTTCTATTCTACGGGTTTTGAAAAAGGGGGCTTGGGGGCCTTCATAAAGAGTGTCCCAAACTGGGAGGTTCGATTTACATTTTATGGCTTAGGGGCTTGGGGAAAATTGCCTTTTCGAAAGTATGTTTGCATCCATAATTTCTTTTCTTGAGACTTTGTGATTTTTATTTCTTTAGGTATTTACTTAAAGAGGCCAAAAAAAAGGAAAGGGTCAAATGATAGTTTCAAGAGTTAAGATTTTTGAGGCTTCCACATATCTGGAAATGTATTGATTTATATCTTAAGATCCTGGGAAAAATATCCTTGGGATTTATGTTTGAATCTTTAAGAAGGCGAAGCAAGAAAGAAAAGGGGCAATTGATAATTTTTAGAATTTGTCTTCGGGCCTTCCACACATCTGGAATCGTATTTCGTGGGAATTTACTTTGACTGCTTTTCTATTATTTCCGTGTGAAATTTGATTTTACCGCTTTTTTTGATTCTGGTAAAAGGGTTCGTTTTTTATATTTGCCACATGGGTTTGATGCCTATAAGAATTTCATGTAGGTCTGAAGTGTCCTTGAAAAATATAAGGATTTATGGTTATGGGCTTCTCTTTCGCTTTCTTTACTAATTTATGTTATATTTATTCAGTTCATTCTTAGTATTTCGCTTTTCCATTTTCGTTCCGCTATCTTATAATTTTAAGGTTTCGAGTTTCGTTTCCTATCCTATGAGATCCGCTTGTTTCCAAGTATTCGGCTTTTTTATTCTTTTATCAGTCCCGATTATTATGATTCGATTTTAATTTAGCGCCTATTAGATTTTTAAATTTGACCAGTAACGCAGTTTCCTACTTGAATTGCGCGTTTGTGATCAAAGTCGCTAGGTGGCGTATGAATTAGTAAAGTAGGCTTTAGCCCTACGTCACAACATATATCAGCACTAAATGAACACTTAATTTCTGTGCAAAGAAGAATTTAATTTCACAAACAGTTTCTAAGTCTCACATGCCGTACTCAGCTTAAGTCGTCATTTCTACTCGCTTTGTTTTTAAAAAAATCGCGGATATTGTGCATATTGCGCGGATCGAAAGCACTCTATTAGCACTAAATTCCTGCACAAGGAACGTTTGCTATGACAAACAGTTTCTGAATTTCGCATGCCGGAATCGTGGCTCCGTCTGAAGCTAGCATTACTACATGTTTCTGAATAAAATTACCGGGTAAAATTTAGTTTTTATGACATATATCAGCACTTAATGAACACTTATTTTCTGTGCAAAGAAGAGTTTAATATCACAAACAGTTTCGAAGTTTCACATAACGGAGACAGCTTATGCCAACATTTCTACTCGCTTTTGGTCTGTTTGAGATGACCTGTGTGCGTGTGTCTGTGTAAGGTTGATATTGAGACCGTTCTAGAACATTCCTTGATGATGACGTCACAGTAATATTGCGCAATTGTGCCAGATTCAAGGTTATTTCTCATATAAAGCATACCACGTGTATACTTTCAAGGTTATATTTTGCATTGGTCCCGGCAATTTCTACTGCGTCATATAGTTATTGCATGAAAAACAAGAATGATTTATTTCTTCCTTAGAGATAACATACTTATTTGATGCGTAAGAAGGTGCAGGTGAGAAACATTCTCCTGCAGTCTAGAACCTTCTATAACTCAAATTATACTGCGTCATTTCTGAAAAAGCGTTTTGGTAAACAAGTTCAAGGTTATTTTCAATTACCCATTACATTTTGGGTTGCAAAAATTATATCCCAAACGCGTCTTATACAGGGTGTCCCAGACTCAAGTGTCCGGACTTATATAGCCGTATAAAAATAAAAAATATAAATAGAAAATTCCTTTTCCAAAAATCAGTTGAAGTTTTAGTTTTTTAGTTACAAGACATTTAAGCTGGGCCAATCAAGAGTGTCGTATAAATATCCTTGTGTGCGTGAACGGGATTCCAACGTAGCGTTCTCCCGTCGCTAACCCCACCTCTGCGCTCGCTTTGATAACACTGCGTTGAAATATAAGTCCGGAGTCTGGGACACCGTGTATAATGTAGAACGTTCTAGAACTCAAGGATAAAAAGGAAGAAAAAGAAATTAGAATTAAAAAGTATGTTAAGCCAATTGAATAATAATATAGTTAAGAAAATGTCTAAAGCATTCTTTATGGTAGGTTATATCGACTGTCCCAAAGAATAAGTCACTAACAAAGCCGTATAAACAGCCGTATGTGCGTGAACAGGATTTCAGCGCAGTGTTATCGAAGCGAGCGCAGAGGTGTGGTTAGCGACGGGAGAACACTAACACTATAACTCAAAAACTAAAACTTCAACTGATTTTTGGAAGAGGAATTTTGGATTTATTTTTTCCATTTTTATGCGGCTATATAAGTCCGGACACTTGAGTCTGGGACACCCTGTATAGTGTATCAATTGTATTTTACTTCGCTCGAGTGTCATATCTCTATGTATTTTTAAATGGAGATACGACACGCTAGCGAAGCATAATACTGTTGATACGCTCTGTTTTCAGAAAAATTGGTTAGTGCTTTCTGTCTAAATAATTTAATTCAAAGGTCAAAAATTTGATGCAAACATCCTGAAAGGTTATTTTTTATTTTCTGATGACGCATTATATTTTTTACTTCGCAAAACGTTATCCTCCAAACGTTTCGATCATAATGTAGAATCTTCTGAAACTTTGTTGCATCATACGATGCAATACATCAAATTATAATACGCAATTTATGGGAAGAATTTTGGTAAACAAGTTCAAGGTTATTCGCAATGACTGATTAGATTTTGCGTTGCAAAAATTATATCCCAAGCGTGTCGATTATAATGTAGAACGTTTTGGAACATTAAGACAGAGAGGGAAATATGTTACAAGAGAAGGATAGCAAATGTGCGTCTGTGAAAGACGCGCTTCGCATATATTTCTGTCAGTTGTCATCCAGCATTCGAGAAATACACAAGCATAAAAAGTAAAGTGAAGTGGAAATTGATACAGTGATTTGAAATATTTTTGAACTGTTTTCATACAACATTACAGTTTTATAAACTTTAATATTACTTTTTTCGACTTTTTAAAAGTTTATTCTTATTATTAACATTCAGTGGCATGTACAACTTGTGAACTGCAGATAAGAAACCTGCTGTTTCTAAATGTAAACATAAATAAGTATGCACCACAGTAGGCTCATCAACTTTTGTGAGTTTACCTAAATTTATTAGAGACAAAAAAGCAGTTGTAAATGATTGGGCTGAAGTTCGAGACGTCTACCGGTGACGGGTTCACTGATTTTTCCGAATTTTCAATTTTTCATAATTTTGTTTGCATATTACGGTAGTGTGATGTTTATAAACGATATTGGCACTTTCGGTTTTTCGAAATTCGCTTAAACAAAAACAGAATGAGAGCAAAAAAAAGTTTTTTTCAAAAAATGTTAATTTTTCCCAAAAAAGAAAAAATAATAATAATTTCACTGCTTCTTTTCTTTACATTTCGATACAAATGAAATAAAAACAAAAATTAAAAAAAAAAACGCGTGCGGACAAGGGTTTTATCGGGCAAAATGTGCCCCGAAAACCGTGTCAATTCACTTATTGGTCGATTTTCATGTAATATCAAGATTATGCTGCTCAGTGGATGCCTATCACCACTACGCAGCGCGTCCTCGGGTGGCGGATAGATGAACGGCCCGTAAGGCTGAATCCTGCTGCCCCATTGGACACCGCAGCGATGACACTGCCCGCAAGGGATGTGTGGAATGATTCGCCTGTATAGGGCCGAAGGTGTATTGATGCCAGTAGGCGCGCTGCCTTGCAGGGGGACGTTAGGATACGAGGGTGAAAGTGTAATGTGTCTGACGACAAGTTGACATAGTCCTTGTCAGAATCGGAAAGCTCCCATACTTAGACCTAGGGAGGTATGGGGGTTATCACTCCTGGGACGATCAGCATAGGATCCTAATGTGCGGATTATCTTGAAACTACCATGGCTAACTTGCAAAAACAAAAAACTACTGTTAAAGATCTAAGGGTGGGAATTCTAAACGCGCGTAGTCTAAATACTGGCGGATTTAGCGAACTCATTGGGATAGCAAATAGATACAAAACGGACTTAATAGCACTTCAAGAAACCTGCTAGCCGGGCGATTTCGCGTCAATTTCTTAGGATAACTATACTTTTCACTATGGGGGAGCTAAGGAGCGCAAAGTGGGTACCGGTTTTCTCATTAATAAACGAATTTCGCAAGCGGTTATCTACATGCGATTCGTTAACGATCGGTTATCATACATTGTACTAAAGGGTAATTTCAGCAAACACGTATTAATCAATGTGCACTGCCCCACCGAGGACAAAGACGAAGAAACTAAAGATCTTTTTTACGAAACAATCGAGCAGGTTTTTGACATGTTCTCAACGTTTGACGCGAAAATAGTATTGAGGGATTTCAACGCGAAGATTGGAAAAGAACCAATGTATAGGCCTACAATAGGATCAGAAAGTTTGCATGACGTTACTAATGATAATGGAACCAGAGTAATAAACTTTGCAGCTTCAAAGAACCTCGTTGTCAAAAGCACATATTTCAAGCATAAAAATATACATAAGGCCACCTGGACATCACCAGATGGTAACACTCACAATCAGATTGATTACGTTCTAATTGACAGAAGACGTCATACAAACATTCTCGATATAAGATCGTATAGGGGAGCGGATTTAAATTTTGACCATTTTCTCATGATAGTGAAACTAAGATTTAGGCTAGCTTTAAGTAAGAAAACAAGCCGCACAGAGCCAACAGTTCGTTTCAATATAGATAAGTTCAAAACAGCAACAGAAACATGAAGTTATGAAGTTGAGATTCCTAATAGTTTCGACGCTCTCCAAGAATAGAGAGACGATAACAATAATTACGAGGAGGACCCGGAAGCCCTGTGGTGCAATATGAAAATGGCGATAAAGACAGCCACGAAACTTATGATAGATTTAAAGAAAGTAACCAAACGCAAACCATGGTTTGACGAAGAGTGCAAACTCTGGTTTGAAAAACGTCGGAAGGCCAGACTGAGTAATTTACAAAATAAGTGCGATTAAACACATAAGAAATATCTCGAGATTAGAAAAAGTACAAATAGGCTCTATAGATCCAAGAAAAGGGAGTAGGAAAAGAATAAAATACTAGCAATAGAAGCGCATAATGAACAAAATAACCAGCGTGAGATGTACAGGGGAATCAATTTGATAAAGAAAGGCTTTCAAAGTAGCACGGAAGTAATGAGGGACGAAAATGGCAATCTAGTAGCCGATGCCACAGAAAGACTGAATTTATGGAAAGACTATTTCGGTAAACTATTAAATGTACGCGAAGCCCCCGTTGAAGGTAATCTCGGCGAAATCCACACTGCTGATCTATTAATTAACGATCCTACTGATATAGAAATAGAAATGGCCATAAAGAAGTTGAAAAATAACAAAACCGCGGGCATCGATGACCTACCGTCAGAACTGATAAAAAATGGAGGCCCTTGCCTCACAAGGAAAATTTGTAAATTGATACGCGCAGTTTAGAAAACAGAACGCATGCCGGAAGAATGGAATACCTCTATTATTATTCACATATGTAAAAAAGGCGATAAAATTAAATGTAACAATTATCGGGGAATTTCACTTGTGCCTTCGTGCTACAAGATCCTGTCTAATGTTATCGAAAGTAGACTAACTCCTTTTGCCGAGGAAATCATTGGGGATTACCAGTGTGGATTCCGCCGAAACCGATCTACAAGCGATCAAATGTTTACAATTAGACAACTGTTAGAAAAGAAATGGGAATTTAATGAAGCAGTACATCAGCTATTTATCCATTTTAAAAAAGCTTACGACTCTATTATACGCGCGCGAATGTACTGGATCCTAGAGTTCTTGGGTGTTCCAAGAAAATTGGTTAGACTTATCGAAATTTGCTCAAGTGGCAGTAGGGGTAGAATACGCGTAAACGGTAGTTTATCTGAAGAGTTTTCGATCCGCGATGGCCTGAAACAGGACGATGCACTTTCGTGCGTCCTTTTTAACTTAGTTTTAGAATACGTGGTTAGGCAAGTGCAGGCGAATGCGACCGGTGCTACCCTCAATGGGGTAATACAAATTCTTGGATATGCGGATGATCTCGACTTACTAGGGGATGATAAAGAAACGGTAGCTAAAACTGCAGAAATCTTGATCAGAAAAGCCAAAGATATTGGCTTGGAAGTTAGCGAATCGAAGTCAAAATATATGACCGTCGTCAGGTCCGAACAAAGTAATCAAGACGGGGATCTAATGGCCGGAAATATGAAATTCGAAAGGGTTAACGAGTTTAAGTACCTCGGGTCTATTGTAACTAGCGAAAATAAGATAAAAACGGAAATCAGTGCGCGGCTGCACGCCGGCAATAGGTGTTATTATGCAGCAAACACGCTACTAAAATCGCGATCGCTATCTAGAAACATCAAAGTAAGAATTTACAAAACGATAATAATGCCGGTCGTCATGTACGGGTGTAAAACGTGGGCGCGGACGAAAGGAGAAGAGAATAGGTTTCGAGTTTTCGAGTATAAAGTGCTTAGAAAAACCTATGGTCCAAAAAGGGACGAAGAGACCGGCGAATGGAGAAAACTGCATAATGATGAACTGCATGCGCTCTACGGGTCAGCAAATATTAATAGAGTAATGAAAGCGCGTAAATTAAGACGGGCGGGGCATGTAACAAGAATGGGCAATGAAAGAACAGTGGTGCAAGTTTTAAGAGGGAGACCGACTGGTAAGAGACCCCTAGGCAGACCGAGAAACAGATGGTAGAAAAATGCAAGGGATGATCTAAAAGAACTAGGACATTATTACTTTAACTGGATGGAGAATGCACAAGACAGAGATTTATGGCGGTCTCGGGTAGATGAGGCAATGAACTTTCGAGTTCGAACTGCTGATCTATAATAATAATTAAGATTATGCCCCATCTGGAAAGTTGATATTATTGAATATATCAACCATTCGAAATGAAAAAAAATAAAAAAAACGCGTGCCGATGTGGGTTAAATCGAGCTAAATGTGCGCCGAAAACCGCGTCAATTCAGCGGTTTTGGTTCCACTAATTTTTCCGAATTTTCAATTTCCAAGTTTTCATAATTTTTTTTGCATATTACGGTAGTGTGATGTTTATAAACGATATTGGCAGTTTCGGCTTTTCGAAACAATATCTACATTATCTACTAGATTTACACAAAAAGTTCCACACTACCGTTTCATTATCACAAAAGTGTCAAATGGGGACTGCATAATCTATATATTGGACTTTTACGGCATAACAAATAATTATATTAAATAATGATTAACTTTTTTTATCAAAATAGCCCATCCGTCTAGAAACAAGTCGATCGTTGGAATCGCCAAGAAACGTAGATTTCGAATATAATATTTCCAAATTGCGAATTGCAAAATTAAAAAATCTGTATGTTTCGTGTTTTATTCTTCATGAGTACAAAGGACCCCCACTGGAAGGGGAAGGTAAGCCAGGTAGCTTGCGCTCGTTTGGTCATTCAAAGCACTTAAAGTCTTTAGAACACTATTTCCTTTTCGGTAGAAGCTAGACCACTGAAAATGGTCATTGACGGTTGAGTCCTCAATTTTGGCCCTGTATCTCCCCCCCCTCCCCCCACCACGGGGACTGCAGGGGCAAGGCACGACAACTTTCAGGGGTCTGTGACTTTACCTGGCTTTGGCTGTAACGTACTTTCACTTTCACAACTTCTGGAATTGTCGGGTGCGCCCGAATTGAGCCAGCGGTCAGTTTTTGATCTTAGAATTTGTGGGCTTCTTCTATTTTTCGCTCGAATAAAGCCTAAACGTACCTCGCTCCTGATTATTTCGTACTGAAATACCCGTGCAGGAATTGCAGTAAGGGCCGAATTGGATGCGGATCAGGCAGAATGCGGCCCCAATGAGGCAACCTTATCAGGACCTGATCCGAAATGCAACACCTCACCTGATCAGGACCTCATCAGGCTATCCTTATTAGGTGCCTCATCTGCCCCTGTTCAGGTCTTACTCATAAGCAAGCTATAATTCGTCCTTCTTTTGTAATCTGAAAATATTTCAGTAATTTATTCTAAATACCGAGTTCGTCATATTTTGAAATTCCCTTAAATCTTATGAAATCCTTTAAAATCCGTGGATATAATTTGGAATCTTTTGAAATCTCTCAAAATTCTTGAAAATCCCGTGAAATCATGGAAACCCGTTTGAATTTCTCGTGATGCGTTACAATATCTCAAAATTATTTAAAATTCTGTGACTTATTTTGAAATATTCAAAAAATCAAATATTATTATAAAGGATGTATTTAATTCGTTCTAATTATTTATTTATTGCATAAATGGTAATTAAACCTAACGTATTGATTATCTGAAATAATAAAAAATCATTATTTCGTAGCCTAATCGCAAGTAAAATCATACAAACTTTATTTTTTTCAATGATTCATTCATACATCAAGCACTTTCAATGTTTAAAAATTGCTCATGTTTTATTGAAATAAATATTAGGATATAATGAATTGAAATTCATATCCGACCAAAATGGAAAAGAATTAACTTTTAGATGGCCGACGTGTTAAGTCGACGGGACAAAGTTACAACAATATAATAGGCTGCACTCGAGTTGCGGTCCACGTTCAAAATCCACAGGGGGCATTCTTCGAGTTGCGAGCTCGGATCAGTGCCAGGGACCACTGAATTTTTTTAAGACCTCAGTCGTCATGTACCACTGTTTTCCTTCCTGAAATCAAAGAAAAATAAGGTAGGCATCCCATGAATTGGTTCATGTCTCGAAAGATCAATATCCCGAAAAGCTCAAAGTTCCGAGTCATAGGATGAGTCCTCTCTAGGAACTGGAGGGCCCTTCTAGTGCCTGGAGAGGACCTAGACACGTTCTATATTGATATTGGGTATTTTATAAGGCTTCCCTTATTCTCGACTCATGCCTCCCTCTGGACTCGACACTTGGTTCAGGCCACTCTCTCTACTCATGCCTCTTTCCCAACTCACGCCACTCTTTCGACTGATGCCTCTCTCCCAACTCAAGCCACTCTCTCGATTGATGCCTCTCTCCCAACTCACGCCACTCTCTCGACTCTAGCCTCTCTCCCGACTCGACTTTGACCCTTTCGAGACATTAGAATGTCACACAAGAAATTGAATAAGAATGTAATTTATCCGTTCCTTTTTCGAAAGTCCCTTTAAAACTTTCGGGATATTTGCAGGTGGTAGAGGAAATGCGTTTGCAACTTCGACCGGTAAAGGTTCAGGCTTGATGCAACTTTCAAGCGTTGGACACACAATTTCGAATTTCCTGTAAACGACGCAAACTGCATGTTGTTTAATGAACAGCAAATAAGTTGAAGATTTGATTCGAAATCTTTTAACTTTTATCCACGACGACCAACCGCGGGTTCTTTCTGTGGCTTTCTTCAATGGAACCTGACGATTAAACAGTTTCGAGTATTCAGAATCTTTCGTCACTATTGCAAAAATATGTCCATTTTTGTCAATTAATTCATAATCGAACGAGAGACTTGATTTGAAACAAGCCATTTTGATGGTCATCTTTTCCGATAAAAAACGGTAAACTGAATTACAGTTCAAGGTCACATGGAAGACTACGAAACAGGAACAATTAGCAACATATTTCCCTTATGCTTCTACAATATTTATTTCACTTTTTGATGTGTAAACATCTTAGACCTCGATATGGGGAGTCGCGCCTGATTCGAATGAAACCACGACTGCATAGTGTAACGCTACACGTTGTGTCTTATGGCACAGACCGGAGGCTTGCTTTTCTTCACCCACAGACAGGAGCCCTTCAGTCTCTCTTTGCCCATCTCTCTCTCTCTCTCCTTTTCCATCTCTCTCTCTCCTCCATCTCTCTCTCCTTCTCCATCTCTCTCTCCATCTCTCTCTCTCCTTCTCTCTCTCTCTCCTTCTCCACCCCCTCTCTCTCACGCATTTTAAATTCATATTAAATTCTGTAGAGTTCAATTTAGTGTACGATAAAATATACCGGAAAAGAAAATTGAAATCCGGCATATTTTGCCGGACTAGAATATTTGATCTTATATCATCTTAAAATCGTGGAAAATTATTGTTTTCTGGATATAAGTGATAGAATTTATTAATCTTCTTCAGGAAATATAATTAGCCTAATTCTAAATGTAGATGCGTAATATAAATGCCACACAATGTATTCTTTCAGATAACTCATATCGGTCCGCACCGGTATTTTATAAACAAAGCTTGACTAAGCAGGCAAAGGAGAAAATGCGTTTTAGGAAAGGAGCCGTACGTAAATTACGTAACGGATAATCGACCCTCTCCACCCCCATGTAACGAACCGTAACAAAATGTTTCTACCCCCCTATTGCTGTACGTAATTTATGGTTTCCAGAAATAATAAGATATGGGACTTGAAACTAGTGGAAATTAGTTGTATTTAAGATAATGCGTGCTGTGCAGGGAGAAAACTTCATTTTCAAAATTCTATGATTTTTCTTCGACCAATTTTTTTTCTTTAACCATTAACATTCAAATCCCATTAACATGCATATACAAATCAAAAATTTTGAAATTTATTTCTTTTAAACAAAAAAAGTGACTTTTCTACGATAAGAGATGACTTCTTAAGAAAATACTTAAATTTTCTACAAAATAATTCAATTCTCTACAAAACAATTCACTTTTCAAAGAAATAGTTTAATTTTCAACCTTAAAAGAAAATTCGTAACAAAAAAGTTTAATAGTTGATAGTTCAACCTAGAAGGATGAAATGTAATTGAAAAAAAAATTAATTTCAAAATCAAAAAGACGAATTTTCAACAAATAAAAAGATTTCTCAGTGATGAAAGAAAAAAAAGTTCACCTGAATTGTTGATCCTGAAAGCCAAAAGACGAATTTTCTGTACAAACATTGAATTTTCAACAAGTGAAATAGGAATTTTCAGAAAAAAAAATTAATTTTCAACAAAATAGTTAAATTTTTAACCAAAGAGGTAAAGCTTCATTAAAAACAAATTCAACAGAATAGTTCAACTTTTACTCACGCAGTTAAATTTTCAATTATAAAAAATCAGTTCTCAACTAAGTAGTCAAACTTTAACCAAAGAGACGAATTTTCAAAGAAAAATATGAATCTTCAACGAAAAAATTATTTTTTAAGAAAGTGGTTCAAATAAAATTTTCAAAAAAAAAACTGTTTAAATGAGAAGTGAATTTTCTACGAAGGTATTTGAATTTTCAACCCAAAAAGACGATTTTTCGATAATAACAGTTAAATTTTCATGCAAAAAGGATGCCTTTTTGAAACAATTATTTCATTTTTAATCAAACAGTTGCATTTTCATCGAAGAAAGATCAATTTTCTACTGAAGCAGATGAAATTTTAAATCAGAAAGACAAATATTTAAAAATATAGTTGAATTTTCAAGCAAAAAGATTAATTTATGAACAAAACTGTTGCATTTTCAAACAAATAATAAAATTTACAACTAAAAAGATCATTTTCAGGAAGGAGGAACTGCAAAAAAAGAAATATAAATACAAAGCAAATAAATTACTAAGAAGAATGTTATATCAGGAATACCGCAAAACTTAATTTTAAAAATTCTCTAATTTTTCCCTAACCACCTTTTCATTTCCCCTGACCATTAATATTCAAAAACCAGAATATTACATTTGTAACATTTTGAACCTAGAATCTTTTATAAGCGGAATAAAATAATTTCAAATAAAAGTTGATAATTTTCAAATCTATTCGGTTTGACAGTTATTTAAAGTTATATAAATCTCGGACTTTTGTAAGATTTTTTTACAAATCCCTGACTTTTTCCTGAATTAAAAAAAATTGTTGTTGGCTAGGTTCCTTTTTTCACTCACCAGTTTCCTTTGGTGCGTAAAGTTGAATTCATATTAAATTTCTGTACAATTTCTGCGAGATACTTATTTAATTTGTGAATTTCCGAAAGTTACATACATGAACGAAGAAGGCCCCCCCCCCCCTTCAGTAATAAATCGTAACAAAATCTTTTGACCCCTCCATCCCCCTTAAACTGTTACGTAATTTCAGTACGGTCCCAAATAAAATAGTTTGAAGAATGAATCAATGAATTTTTTAAGTGTTGAAAATTATATCATTTTTGAACAATTTGAACTTAAAAACAGTACAATTTAGTGATTATAAGTTGTTTCTTGAAAATCTTAAATGAAAAATGTCATTTACAAATGAAAAATTAAAAAAAATGAAACAATGAAAACTTTAAAATAATGAATATATTAATTGAAATGTTTTTGAAAATTAAAAAAAGATTTTGAAGTTTCAATCGGATGCATACATTAAATTAATTACGTAAGGCATTCAAATTGAAATAGTTCAATTTTTAACGTAAAAATCTATAAATTATTCAATTATAAACAGATTCAGAATCGTCTTATAAAATCAATTTTATTATAATTCTATTGTTAAGAGTCGTACTACAGTTCAATTTTAAAAATAAATACTTAATTTATATTTACAGTTTATCAACTTAACATTTTTCTTGTTTTCTTTTTTTTTTGTCGAAGTTAACCCGTACCACCGAGCCTCTGAAATTAACATGGGGTTTTAAATGGGAAAAGCTTGATATAGAAAAAAATGGGGAAAAGAGCTACTTGTTATAAAATTTTTGTGAATTGTTATTATGCTTGGAAAGTGACCCCAAAAAATGCAAAATAGCAGTTCTCTATTAAATTCATACTAAAAACGGTGTCCTTCGGATTTTCTTTACAAGAATTATTTTTAATTAATAAGGGACGAGTTTCCAAGTATTTTGTAAATAAGTTTTTATTATTCAAACAATAATTATTTGTTCATTCAAATCCGGCAAAATATGCCGGATATGTCAATAGAGATAAAATCTACAGTTTATTATTATTAAAGTAGGGTTATTGTTACATTGTTAGATTAGGATTATTATCCTATTGGAAAATAACTGTCCAGAAACTTTTGCACGACATTATATATAAGAGAAAATAAATTTTTATACTCCCACATGTGCGTGAGTTATTATTTGCTTTATGTAATATTTCAATTTCAGTCAACGTTTACCGACGATGTTTACACATAAATCTGTCTTGGGTCATAGTTTAGGACGCACGCGATTTATTTTATACAACTACAATCCTATTGAATATTACAAATAGTCGTCAAATTAAAACTAAATCTATACGGGTAAAAACTTGCGCGAAACTGTACGAACAAACTAATCTATTTATGAAGTCTACTTCTAACTTTAACATTTCATCGATAAGAGATTGCTCTTTTTCTATATTTTCTTCTCTCTTTTTTCCTTTGTTTTTCATTTTTATGTAGGTACTTGTTTGAACTTCTAACAAAGCTTCGGCCAAATTATAAACGTTTGGGTTAACACTTCTAAACACAGCATTTAATTTCGAATGGTAAGCCTCACAACTATTTGTCGTTCGCGATATTGTTGGAGAATATTTAGCCCAGATTTCAGGTTGAAAAATTGAACCACTCCGAATATAAGTTTTTGAAATATAATCATGCCAATTTCAAAGTTTACGTAAATTATTTGTGGATTGAAGGCAGGCAAAGTAATTTTTTTACATTATGAAACTAAATGAACAAATGCAGTAGATTAGGAATCTTTTTTTTTGTCAAGAAGTAAGAAGGTAGTCAAAACCTTCTTACTTCTTAAAAAAAAGTTATGCAGCCCGAGAATCGAAAATATTTGACCAAATTGTTCAGGACAGCTATAAAACGTTCCACCAAGAAAAATAATGGCAAGCTTAAACAAAAAAGTTAAATTGAAAATGGTAGAAAACATAACAATCTTTCCTCTTCTATCATTTACAAGCAAAAAGTTTTCTTTTTCAATGGTCTCGATTTTAATACTGTCTAGGGCATCATGCACGTCTGACAATTTTTTCGGCAATTTTGGTACTAAAGATTTTCGTGCATGGCTCATGTTATTGCGAATGCAAGTAACATCATCAGTGTTTAAATCTGCAACATAATTCGTTTCTAACTCTTCATGTATGAATTTGAATGGTCTTTCTGCAAGATTATTTGCTGCTTTTCTTTTCACTGAATTGCTAATTTTTTGACGATTTAAAACTTCATCACTGTCCGCCTCATGATTATGGTCAGTTAGGCTGTCAATTTTTTTTCCGCGTTGAGTTTAATAAAAGCTTTACAAGTTTTTTTCACAAAAAGGCCATCGTTGAGTTTTATCTTTATTTATTTTATGAAGCCGGAATTCCTAACCCTGGAAAACGATCGCAATAGAACACTGCCAATTATCTTGATTTTCTATACGTACGTACCCATTTCGTAACTATTGAGAAAATCCCCCCAGTCCCAACTGCCCTGAGTTCGTCGCACGGGTGGGAGAAGCGAGCTCGGAACGCAACTTCTCAGACCTAAAGTGACCACCAAGGGTTTTCTGACCGTGGACCGCAACTTGAGTGCAGCCATATAATAGGAAGTTAGATCAGAAGTTTGACACCCGACGTATGTACAAGAGACTTGCGGAAACTCATTTCTTCATTTTTTTTTGTACAAAAACTTTTTTTTATATTTTTAATTGACTTCATAACCTACATATTGCACCTTTATGGCATAACAAATAATTATATTAATTAATTATTAATTTTTTATATCAAAATAGCCGATCTGTCTGGAAACTAGTCAATCCTAGCGTTACAATCCACAAACGGGATATGGCCTGATAAACACTCCTAATTTTCAACTTACGAAGTCAAGTACGTTATCGTTGGAATCGTCAAGGAACGTAGATTTCGAATATCATATTTCCAAATTACTAATTGCAAAATTAAAAATTGTTATGTTTCGTATTTCATTCCCCATGAGTACAAAGGACCCCCCGCTGACATGGGTCGCCGACAGACGCTGGCGAGCACTCGACTACGTGAGGGGAAGTTCCATGTGATAACCAAGAAGTACTACTGAAAGATGGAACTTTGTAGTTTTGTGAAAAGATTTTTTTTACAATTATTCACTTTTCACAGTTTCTGCAAAGGCTTCTACGTTCCACTAGTGTTTTGTCTACTGAAAGAAAAAAAATCGAGCACGTATGCGGAAGTTTTTCGTATCTTAGTGGAAAAGTGCAAAAATAAAGGATTTAAGAAGCTGGAACCTAAACATGTGGTCATAGAATTTGAGGTCTCAATTCATTTGAGCCTAAAGGAGGTTTTTAAACATGTAACTATCGTCTAAACATAATATTTATACATAGTTTTGAAAATTGAATTTTGCTTCTCATTCAAGCATTAATCTATCATTTTCATTCCAACATTTAAATAATTTTTACTTCACATTTTTTTAAATTTTCACTTTCATTTATTATTGCATTTCTATACTTTTATTTGTTAATAAACTTTGCAAAAATTCCAGAACAATGAAGTTCTGATAGAATCAGTAATCAAAACATGGAAAGCATGACACACATTTTTTTATTGAAATATTCAATTGAATTTTAATTCATATTTTTGAGATTTTCGATTGAATGACTTGAAATTTAAATGATTAATAACCTTTTATACAAGTTGTACAAAAAAAATCGAAACATACGTACATATTATTTCTGAAAATTGAACACAGACAATCATTTCAGATCATAACAATCATTTAAAAAAATTATATAATTATAATAAAAGTTTTTTTAAAAAATTACCATAAAAATTATAGCCACGATTCAATAACATAACCTCAAAGTGAATAATCAATTTATGTTACCTAAATACAATCAATCAAAATTCACTATTCATGTAATTCCGTACAGTAATTCTAACGAATGAACTTTGCGTTTTTTCAGTTTTTGTCCGAAGTACCAACTAGACTTTTCCGAAGTCATTTCTTTTTGAAAATGGGTACGTACATCCTGGGTCGAGCACCCAACATTGCCACCCTCAACTTACATGTGGTGAATGCCCACTTATATCGCATTTTTTTTCCTTCTTTAGGGGCCTTATTTTTATGGCTGTTTGGTACCAACAAAAAGCCGGTAACCGAAGATGTTGGCGAAGGAGTGTTGGAGGGCAGCCACGAAAAGACTGCAGAAGCAACTCCTGTGGTCGAAAAACCGGCGTCGACACCAAGGACGC
>CAKNXH010055823.1:0-11043 GCA_932178445.1 Andricus quercusramuli | reverse complement strand
TTAACCAAATAATTGAATTTTCCAACCAAGAAAATTGATTTTTTCACCAAACTTTAGTATTGTCAACCAAAACAGATGAAAATTGGACCCAAGAAGATGCATTTCTAAACCAGAAAGACGAAATTCAACAAAATAGGTGAATTTTCAAGTCAAAAATAGGATTTTCAACAAAAAGTTACTTTCTAACCAAATAATTGAATTTTCCAATCAAACAGATTAATTTTCCTACCAAACTTCTGTATTTTCAACAAAACAGATGAAAATTTTGCCCAAGAAGATGAATTTCTACACCAAAAAGACGAAATTCAACGAAAAAGTTGAATTTCCAAGCCAAAAACAGGATTTTCAACAAAAAGTTACTTTCTAACCAAATAAATCAATTTTCCGACTAATCATATTAATTTTTTTACCAAACTTTTGTATCTTCAAACAAAACAGATCAAAAATTTGACCCAAGAAGATGAATTTCTACACCAAAGAGACGAATTTTTGAAAAAAGGTTACTTTTTCACCGAATAATTCAATTTTTGACCGAAAGACATACATTTCTACAACAAAAAGACGAAATTCAACAAAATAGTTGAATTTCCGAGCCAAAAATAGGTTTTTTTAACAAAAGTTACTTTCTGCCCAAATAATTGAATTTTCCAACCAAACAGAATTATTTTTTTTTACCTAATTTTTGTATTTTTAACCAAAACAGAGGAAAATCGGACCAAAAAGATGAATTTCTAAAACAAAAAGACAAAATGGAAATTTGCATCCAAAAAGGCGAATTTTTTCAATCAAAAGGGATGATTTTTTCACGAAATAGCTGAATTCTCTACCAAATAGTTGAATTTTTTTTCCAAGAAAAATGAAATTTGTACTCAAACAGATGAATTTTTAATAAAAAAAGGACAGATTTTTTTTAAGTTGAATTTTCATCCAGAAAAGCTTTCTGTTCATTATTTTACACAAAAATATAAATTTTAAACAAAAAGTAAATTTTCCACGAAATAGTACAATTTTCAACAAAACAGTAAAATTTTCAAACAAGAGTATGACTTTTCAAAAAAATAATTCTATTTTCAAACAAACAGTTGTATTTTTATCCAAGAAAGGTGAAATTTCTCTTAAAATAGATTAATTTTTAATACATAAAATTTTTTTTTAAATAGTTCAATTTTCATCCCGAAAAGATTCCATTAGACTTTTCAAGATCGAAATATGGATTTTTTTAACAAAAAATAATTTTCTACGAACAAAATTGAATTTTTCATCCAAAAAGACGAATTTTTCAATCAAAAAGGATGAATTTTTAACAAAATAGTGGAATTATCTACCGAACAGTTGAATTTTTATCCAGGAAAGAAAAAAATTGTGATAAAACAGATGAATTTTTAGTAAAAAAAGGCCAATTTTTTTTAACTTTAATCCATAAAAGCTTTTAGATTATTTTTTAACACCAAAATAAAAATTTTACACAAAAAGTAAAATTTCCACGAAATAGTTAAATTTTCAACAAAAAAATAAAATTTTCAACCAAAGGTATGACTTTTTAACAAAATAGTTTTATTTACAAAAAAAGAGTTGCATTTTCATCCCATAAAGATAAAATTTCTCTTAAAGCCGATGAATTTTTAATTGAGCAAAAAAATTTTTTTTAATAGTTGAATTTTCATTCAGAAAAGATTCCAGTCAACCTTTCAAGATAAAAATATGCATTTTTTAACAAATAATAAGTTTATAGAAACAAAATTGAATTTTCATCCAAAAAGACGATGTTTTTCAATCATAAGAGATGAATTTTTAACGAAATAGTTGAATTTTTATCCAATAAAGATGAAATTTGTACTAAAACTGATAAATTTTCTATAAAAAAAAGGACAGATTTTTCTAAGAAGTTGAACTTTCATCCAGAAAAGCTTTCAGTTCATTTTTTAATAACAAAATATAAATTTTCAACAAAAGGTGAATTTTCTATTGAATGGTTAAATTTTCAACAAAACAGTAGAATTTTCAACCAAAAGGTATGACTTTTTAATCAAATAGTTTTATTTTCAACCAAACAGTTGCATTTTCATCCAAGAGAGATGAAATTTCTCTTAAGAAAGATAAATTTTAAATTAAAAAAAATAGTTGTATTTTCATCCAGAAAAGATTTCAGTTCTCTTTTCAACACCAAAATATTGAATTCAACCAAGAAGTGAATTTTCTACAAAATAGTTAAATTTTTAACGAAACAGTATAATTTTCAAACAAAATTATGAATATTTAACAAAATAGTTTTATTTTCAACCAAACAGTTGCATTTTTATCCAAGAAATATTACATTCCTCTTAAAAAATCGGAATTTTTGATTAAAAAAAAAAATTAAAAACAATAGTTCAATTTTCATCCAGAAAAAATTTCAGTTATCTTTTCCACGCCAAAATATTAAATTTAACCAAAAAGTAAATTTTCTACGAAATAGTTGAATTTTCAACAAAATAGTAGAATTTTCAACCAAAAAGTATGACTTTTCAACAAAATTTTTGAATTTCAAACCAAACATTTGCATTTTTATCCAAGAAAGATGTAATTTCTGATAAAGCAGGTGAATTTTGAAATCAGACAGAAAAATTTTCAAAAAAGATTTGAATTTTCAACCGAAAAGTTACATTTTTATTCAAGAAAAACGAAAATTCTGCTAAGAAAAAAAGAAATTTTAAATAAAAAAGACTTTTTTTTATCAAAAAAAGAGTTGAATTTTCATCCAAAAAGATTTCAATAGACTTTTCAACAGAAAAATACAAATTTTAAACAAAAAGAAAATTTTCTTGGAAATATTTGAATTTTCAACAAAACAGCAAAAATCAAAACAGTCCAAGAAAGATTCAATATTTCTACTAAAAAAAAATATGAACTTTTAAATTAAAAAGAGAAATTTTCATCCAAAAAATATTTCAATTGTCTTATCAGCAACAAAATATAAATTTCAAACAAAAGTTTTTCTCCTGAAAATCGGGATCAAACACCCTAATGTAAATTTTTGATTCTGGTGGTTGATTAGGGTTGATTTATTTGATCCGATTTCTCACCTCCCTCTCTCTCTCTCTCTCTCTCCTCTTTCTCTAATCCTTTTTCTCTTTATTCCTCTTTCTCGTTCTCTTCCTCTTCCTCTTCCTCTTTCTCTTTCTCTTCCTCTTCGTCCGTCTTGCTCTTCCTCTTCGTCCCTCTTCCTCTTCTTCTTTCTCTTTCTCTTCCTCTTCCTCTTCGTCCCTCTTCCACTTTCTTCGGCTCGCGCGCGCGTATGAAATCACACGCTGTCTGTCGTGACTTTCCGACAGGTTCCGGACGCACTCGCGGGACATCCCTCCCTCCCGAGCCTTGTGCGGAAAGCACGCTGAGCGTTCATTCAGTGTGTTCCAGTGTAGTCTAACCTAAAACCGGTGCAACTACTTGCCGGGCAGTGGTAGGGTGCAGCGAGGTGCGTTAACGCCGCGCAATTTCGCACGTGCGTGACAGTGTGTTTGGAGTGTCAGAATGTTTGAATGCACTTATGGCTTTTTCAAAAAATGCAGTGTGGTGTGGCAAAGGCAGGCGGAAAATGGGAAAAATTTACGCAATTTTCCAAAGCTATGCTTAACGGAGGAGAGCCCGTTTTTCGTCGCATTGCATCTTTAACACGAGTGCACTCTGGATTAAATGTGTGTGTTTTTTAAAAAATTACATCGACTAATTTTCTAAATTCTTCTCCTCTACTTTCTTTTTTCAAAAGATGACAGGTATTTATGTCGAGAGATGCTACTTAGAAGGGATCTATTTTAGAAGTCAACCCCATTGTTGATTTAGGAGAATGTGCCAAAATCGTTTTCTCAATGTTTTTTTATTGTATAATAAAAATTAAAATAAATAATATAAAATTTTGAATTAAACGAAATTTGATAGATTTCGAACAATAAAAATCTCGTGATTGTTCCTTTTCCGGGAGAAAAATTCCTTTTTTTTCGAATCCGACTTTAAATGGATAAAGCTCAGTTTACGAAAAAAAATGAGTACTTTTTATTAACTTTTTGTAAATTAAAGTTCAGTCTTAGAGAATCTTCAATAAATAATTTCCACCCAATAATTTTTTTTATCTCCCAAACCCCTTGCAGTGTGCCCAGAAAATGCCCGAAAAAAATACAAAATAGTTTTATGTTAAACTCAGCTAAATACATTTTTTTTTAAGTTTCCAAATACTTCAAAACTAATTTTAAATTATTTAAACAATTTTTATTTGCTGAAACAATTTTTTCCCAGCAAATCGTGAAAAGTTACTATCTTTCGAGATAAACAATATAGTTGATGAATTTAAAACTTAAAAAATTGTTTTAAATATATTTTTCAATTGTTTAAAAGATATTTTGCAATTGTTTAAAACATATTTTGCAATTGTTTAAACAATTTCTATTTGCATAATTTTTTTATATTTTGAAAATTTAGTATTTTCTGGGATTAATAATGCAGTTATTGAATATTAAGAGTGATATTTTTGGTGAAAAAATATCTGCAATTATTTAAACAATTAAAATTAGTTGCTCCTTTTCATAGGAAAGATGAAGAAAAAAAATGAAACTTTAAATTTTTCGAATTTTTTAAATTATGCTTATTAACTAGTATTTTCTTATCTCAACAAAATCATTCCAAAAAAATAACTTTACATAAAATAACTAACAAAAATAGTTTTAAAAAATTATTGTTGTTAAAAAAATGAAGTTGTCAGTTCTAGGATAAGAAAATACTGAATAATAAACGAGATAGCGCAAATAATTTAGAAAAAAACTAGAATTTTTTCCTACTTTCCGATAAAAACGAGCAAATGAATAATTATTAATTGTTTAAATAATTAAAAAATATCAAAAAATATCACTCCCAACATTCATTAGTTGCTTCACTAATTTCAGAAAATAGTAACTTTTCCAGATTTTTGAGTAAAAAATATTGTTTAAACAAATTAAAATTGTTTAAATGATTTCAAACTGTCTCTTATAAAAAATATTACTTCCCACATTCATTAACTGCTTGATTAATTCTTTAATTCATGTGAAGAAAGTGAAGAAAGTAGTACATTTTCAAAATTTCCAGGTGACATAAATTGTTTAAACAAATGAAAATTAATCTAATTATTCCCAAATATTGTTAAAAAAAGATATTACTCTCTACATTCCTTAATTGTGTCATTAATTCCAAAAAACATTAACTTTTCACGATTGACAGGGAAAAACATTGTTGAACAAATTAAAATTGTTTAAATAATTACAAAATATTCAAAAAATTAAATATTACTCTTGAATTTTAACAACTGTATCATTTACAAAAAAAAATAATAAGTTCACGATTTACAGGGGCAAACATAATTTTTTAAACAAATAATAATGGTTTAACGAATTAAAAAATAATTTGAAAATACTTCAAAACTTGTCATTTATTGAATCAACATAATTTATATTTTCAAAATTCCAAAAAATATCGTCTTTAGCATGAATTTTACATAAAAATGCTATTTTGCATTTTTTGGGTATTTTCCGGGCACAATCTTTTCTTCTATTTTCTCTCCTCTTTTTTATTTTTATTTTTTAATTCACAACAACAAAAATTTACCAACATTTCGGTTTTCATTCGAGATCTTTGGATTCTTTTTTTTAGTTTTGGACGTTAAAAAAAATTATTATTTTGATTTACCCTGTATTTAATTTCTCAAAATTTGAAATTCTCGTATGTAACAAAAAACTGCCTTTGAAGTTGAAAAAATTTTTTATTTAATTTAAAATTACTTTTTGAAAAACGAACGATTTCTTACTTTCATTTTTGAAGTTTTGAAATCAAAATTACATAATTTTTCCGATTTTCAAAATTCTCAATGTGGAAAAATAATTACCAGAAGATAAACCCGAAAAATGAAAAATTTCGAAATTTTGAAATTCCCAAAAACAGTCAACTGCCGAATTAAAAAATTTCTGAATATCGAAAATTGGCGAATTTTCAAATTCTCGAAAATGATAAATTGCCAAAATTCTCGAAAATGATAATCCGCCAAAATTCTCGAAAATGATTAATTATTGCAAAAATTTCGAAAATCTGAAAAATAATAAATTTCCACAAATAATTTTTTATAATATTCTATTTCTATGGGTATTTATTCTCAAGTGTACTGTTTAATTTTTTTTTTATATTTGAAAATTCGGCAATTTCCTTTTTTTGGGAATTTGAAAATTCGGAAATTTATAAATTCTAATTGGCTTTATAATTTCTATAAACAAATTATTTATATAGATGGTGCACAGGTTTATTTTTTTTTCAAATTATTATTATTCAACAATAGCTCTTTTAATTGTTTAACTTTTTAATTTTTTAATCATGGCTTTTATTCGGACAAAATATTTCTTAAAACTCTACCGTTTCCAATTTTTAAAATAAGTAAATAATCTTCGAATGTATTTATTTTTTTTCAAAATATTCTATTACAAATTTGTTTAATAACTGCATTGATTAAAATTTAACCATTTTTCAAGAATTGACAAGAATTGATAGTAAGAAAAAATTATAAATAGACGCATCAAAAATAAATTGTGTAAATATTCCATTTTATGTGTTTTGATAAAGATTCGACTTAAGAGCTCCGAGGAAAATATCATTTCCTGTCTAGTTTCAAAACATTTCCGAGTGATGCGTTTCAGTTTTCATTCTGCACAAATAGTTACAACATTCAGAGGAAAAAAGCTTTTTAAAATTTCCTACAAAAATGTTTTTTTCCACCATTTTTTTTCTCCTCTTTGAGTTTGTTTATGCCTCTGGATATATTTTTTTTATTTAAAATTGTTTGGACAAACACGGTTAATTGTTTATTTGTACCATAAATAGCAGGAAGCTGTAATTTATTTTTGAAGATATTAGTGAACTCACCATCTTCGTCGCTTATGACCATAAAAAGCATAAATGATTCATTATCTTTTTGAAAAACATAACATGGATTACAGAAATTCCAGAAAATGTTTTTATTATAAGGGATTTGTTGATGAATTATTATTGTAAAATCTCGATTTTTCAAATTCACTACGAAAAAGTTCTTTTTCCACATATTTTTTTCCCTCTTTGAATTTGTTACTGCCTCTGGATATTTTTTTTCTTTAAAAATGTTTGGTCAGACACGGTTATTCATTACTTGTACCATAACTAGCAGGACGCTGTAATTTATTTTTAAAGATTTTGGTTAGCTCACCATCGTGTTTGTCGCTTAATGACCATAAAAAGCATAAATGATTCATTATCTTTTTGGAAAACACGATATGAATTACAGAAATTTCAGAAAATATTATTATTATAAGTGATTTGTTGATATATTATTATTGAAAAATCTCGATTTCTAAAATTTACTGCAAAAAAATTCTTCTCCGGCATCTTTTATCTCCTCTGTTAATTTGTTTATGCCTCTGGAAATTTTTTTTCCTTGAAATTTTTTGGCCAGACTCGGTTTTTCATTACTTGTACCATAAATAGCAGGACGCTGTAATTTATTTTTCAAGATTTCAGTTAACTCATCATCATCTTTGTGGCTTGATGACGATAAAAAGTATAACTGATTTATTATCTTTTTGAAGAACAGGACAAGAATTACAGAAATTCCAGAAAATATTTTATTAGAAGTGGTTTGTTGATCAATTATTATTATAAAATCTCGATTTTCAAAATTTCCTACGAAAAAATTCTTTTTCCGCATATTTTTTCTCCTCTTTGAATTTGTTACTGCCTCTGCATTTTTTTTTCTTTTGAAAATTTTTGGTCAGACACAGTTATTCATCACTTGTACCATAAATAGCAGGACGCTGTAATTTATTTTTAAAGATTTTAGTTAACTCATCATCATCTTTGTGGCTTGATGAGCATGAAAAGCATAAATGATTTATTATTTTTTTGAAAAACATGACATGAGTTACTAAAAGTTCAGAAAATATTTTTATTATTAGTGATTTGTTGATCAATTATTATTGTAAAATCTCGATTTTTAAAATTTACTACGAAAAAATTCTGTTTCCACATTTTTTTTCTCCTCTTTGAATTTGTTTATGCCTCTGAATATATTTTTTTCTTTTCAAATTTTTGGTCAGACACGGTTATTCATTACTTATGCCATAAATAGCAGGAAGCTGTAATTTATTTTTGAAGATATTAGCTAACTCATCATCTTTGTCGCTTATTACCATAAAAAGCATAAATGATTCATTATCTTTTTGAAAAACATAACATGAATTACAGAAATTTAAGAAAATATTTTTATTATAAGTGATTTGTTGATGAATTATCATTGAAAATTTTTATTTTTAAAATTTCTTACGAAAAAGTTCTTTTTCCACATATTTTTTCTCCTCTTTGAATTTGTTACTGCCTCTGGATATTTTTTTTTTTCGAAAATTTTTGGTAAGACACGGTTATTCATCACTTGGACCATAAATAGCAGGACGCTGTAATTTATTTTTCAAAATTTTAGTTAAATCATCATCATCTTTGTGGCTTGATGACGATAAAAAGCATAACTGATTTATTATATTTTTAAAAAATACGACAAGAGTTACAGAAATTTCAGGAAATATTTTTATCATAATTGATTTGTTAATGAATTATTATTGAAAAATCTTGATTTTTTAAATTTCTTACGAAAAAGTTCTTTTTTGACATATTTTTTCTCCTCTTTGAATTCGCTTATGCCTCTGGATTTTTTTTTCTTTACAAATTTTTGGTCAGACACGGTTATTCATCACTTGTACCATAAATAGCAGGACGCTGTAATTTATTTTTAAAGATTTTAGTAAACCCATCATCATTTTTGTGGCTTGATGAGCATGAAAAGCACAAATGATTTATTATCTTTTTGAAAAACATGGCATGAGTTACTAAAAGTTCAGAAAATATTTTTATTATAAGTGATTTGTTGATCAATTATTATTGTAAGATCTCGATTTTTAAAATTTACTACGAAAAATTCTGTTTCTACATTTTTTCTCTTTTCTTTGAATTCGTTTATGCCTCTGGATACATATTTTTTTCTTCAAAAATTTTCGGTCAAACACGGTTATTTGTTTATTTGCATCATGAATAGCAGGAAGCTGTAATTTATTTTTGAAGAAATTAGTTAACTCATCATGCACTTTGTCGCTTGATGAGCATTAAAAGCATAAATGATTTATTATCTTTTTGAAAAACGCGATATGAATTACAGAAATTCCAGAAAATATTTTCATTAGAAGTAATTTGTCGATCGATTATTATTGTAAAATCTCGAATTTTAAAATTTAGTACGAAAAAATTCTTTTTCCAAATTTTCTTTCTCCTCTTTGAATTTGTTTATGCCTCGGAATATTTTTTTTTCTTGACAAATTTTTGGTCAGACACGGCTATTCATTACTTGTACCATAAATAGCAGGAAGCTGTAATTTCTTTTTGAAGATTTTAGTTAATCACCATCATCTTTGTCGCTTGATGACCATAAAAAGGATAAATGATTTGTTCTTTTTTTGAAAAACACGACAAAAATCAGAGAAATTTCAGAAAATATTTTTATTATTAGTGATTTGTTGATCAATTATTATTGAAAAATATCGATAAGTACTGTCGCGGGTCTTATTGTTATATTGAGTCATAATACGTGACGTTCTCTTTTTTTACTTGTAATTGTTATAACCGGTTTCTTGCCAAGTTGATGGATCAAAGCTCATTTAATTAATTAGTTTATTTCCAGGGAAAATAAATTGTTTAAACAAATATTTTCACATTCTCGAAAATTATAAATTCCCAAAATTCTCGAAAATGATAAATTGCCAAAATTCTCGAACTGATAAATTGCCAAAATTCTCGTAAATTATAAATTTCCAAAATTCTCAAATAAAAAAAAAAATTTGAATACAGAAAAATTGTCAGAAATTCGACTAAGTTTAAGAGATATTCAGAAGTTTCGAAAAGATTCATAAATAATTTTAAATCTTAAAAGATTTAACAAAATGTTAAACTAATTATAGATTTTTGAAAATTTTTAACAAAAAATCTAGAAGCTTCTTAATAATTTTGGAAGGTTTCCAGAAAATGAAATAATTTTTTCAAGATTCTTTGGGATATTTTTTAACGATTCATTATTTAAAAAAGCTAATTTTAAGAAAATTTTCGAAATCATTAAAAAATATTTCCAAAATTGTCAAGAAAAAATCGGGAGGATTTTAACCCATTTTTGAAAATTTTGCAATATATTTTACAAATTAAAAAAAAAATCCAATAACTTTGAAAGGTATTTGAAAAATCTGAAAAAAATTCAAAACAAATTTTTAATTTGAAAAGATTCTAGAAAATGTAAAAAGAGTGAATTTTTGAAGATTTTGAAATAAAATTCTGAATCTTTTCAAGGATTTTGAAAGATTTCAAGATAATAATAAAATTTGCTTAAAATTCTTGGGAATTTTACAATTTTTTTATTTTTATTTTGAAGCATGAATTTTGTGATAATACTTAACAAGTTTTCAAAATATTACAAATAATTCGCCTAAATTTTTCAAAAAAGTATCAGTAATATTTTAAGGATTTTTTTTTCATTTTGCAGGATTTTTTTCAACTTTAGCAAAAAATTCGAATTATTTTTAAATATATTTAGAAATGTCAAAACAATTCAAAAAATGATTTGAAATTTGAAAAATTTCAAAAAATTGAAAACGAAATGTGGATTTTCGATGATTTAGAAATAAAATTTTGAAGTTTTTTAAGGATTTTAAAAGGCTTGGAGGAAATAAAAAAAAAAAATTTAGACGCGTCTGAAAAATTTGAATTGTTTAAAGAGAATAAAAAAAATAAATTCAAATTTCGATAAAAAACATTTTTGTTTTATATTTTGCCCCAAATTTTTCAAAAAAGATTCTGGAAGATTTTAAGGTATTTTTTTAATTTTGCAGGATTTCTAAAAAAATGTAGTGAAAATTAGAATAATTTAAAAACAAATTCGAAATTTATGAAAAAATTGTTTAATTATTTAAAATTTGGAAAGATTAAATAAAATTTAAC